>PVKH010016698.1:0-15668 GCA_004027955.1 Chaetophractus vellerosus
CAGCTCGCGGGTGGCTGGCTGTGCTTGATTTGCAGGCGACCTGCCCTGCCCGTGGCGGCTTTTGCCTGTCCATGGCAGCTTTTTGCCCTGCCCACGGCGGCTCCGGCCCGCCCATGGTGGCTTGCCATTCTCAAGGCGGTCTGCCCGCTAGGAGAGGTCCCCAGGAACCGAACCCAGGGCCTCCCATGTGGTTTCCCGGCGAGCTCTTTATCCACTGAGCTATCTAGCCGGGCCCACAGTGATTTGTTTTGAACTAATAAAATACATGCTTTAGGCACTACTATGTCCTTATATTCACTTAAAATCAATGTCAAAGCACAGAAAACACAGTGTACTCTGAAAAATCCTATAGTGATTAGTTTTGAAAACTAAGTAAAATACATGCTATATTCACCACTGTTTAATATATTCACTTTCAGTCAAGGTTAAAACACAGAACTCACTTAAAAATATGTGAAAATAATAGAGTGATTAGCTTTCAAGTTAGATAAAATACATGCTTTATTCACAATTATGTACTTGTATTGACTTACAGTCAATTTTAAAACAGAATTCACTTAGTAAACAGTGAAAATATTACATTAGTTTTGTAACTGAGTAAAATATATGTTTTATTTACCCCATGTACAGATATTAACTAACAGTCAATGTTAAAACACAGATCTCCTTTAGTGAATTATAAAACTCGATCTTGATTAGTTTTGAAAACTAACTAAAATGCCTGGTTTATTCCCCACTATGTTCTTATATTGACTTACAGTCATTGTTAATACACAGAAATCACCTAGTGAACTGTGAAAATATAATAGGTTTTCTTATGAAAAACAACTAAAATCCATGCTTAATTCATCACTATGAACCAACATTGACTTGTATTCAATGTTAAAACACAGAACTAAATTAGTGAACTTAGGAAAAACTGTAGTGATTATTTTGAAAACAAAATGAAATACACAATTTCATCAATGCAATGTACTAATATTAACTTACAGTCTAGGTTAAAATCGAGAACACACTAAGTTAACTGTGAAAACACTATAGTGAGTACTTTTGACAACTATGAAAACCACATGCTTTTTTCTGCACTATATATGTATATTGACTTAGGGTCAATGTTGAAACACAGAATTCACTTAGCAAACACTAAAAACACTCTCTTGATTTTTAAAAGCAAAGTAAAATACATGCTTTA
This sequence comes from Chaetophractus vellerosus, assembly GCA_004027955.1. Classification (NCBI taxonomy): domain Eukaryota; kingdom Metazoa; phylum Chordata; class Mammalia; order Cingulata; family Chlamyphoridae; genus Chaetophractus; species Chaetophractus vellerosus. The sequence continues at coordinate 1,193 of PVKH010016698.1, forward strand.
TTAAGTCTATATACTTATGTCGATTTACAATCTATGTTAAACACAGAAATCACTTAGTGATCAGTGAAAGTTCTGGAGTAATTAGTTTTAAAATTAAGTAAATTACATGATTTATTCACTGATATGTACTTATATTGACTTACAGTAACAATGTTAAAACACTAAACTTAGTGAATTGTGAAAACACTATCTTGATAAGATTATAAAGCTAACTAAAATGCATGCTTTTTCACACAATATGCATATATTGTTTTACATTCAATGTTAAAACACTGAACTCAATTAGTGAACTGTGAAAATCTATAAGGATTGTTTTGTTAACTAAGTAAAACACATTCTTTATTCACCACTATGAACTTATATTCACTTATACTGATTATTAAAACACAGAACTCGCATAATGAACTGTGAAAACAATATAGTGATTTAGTTTTTAAAACTAAGTAAAGCACATGCTTTATTCACCACTATGTACTTATACTGGCTTTTATTGAATTTTAAAAACACAGGACTTGGAAAGTGGATGTGGCTCCAGTGATTGGGCTCCCATCTACCATATAGGAGGTCCAGGGTTCAATTCCAGGGACCTCTTGTTGAAAAACAAGCTTTCCTGTGTGGCAAGCTGGTCCAAATGGAGAGCTGGCCCACACAGAGTGGTGGCCTGTGTGGAGTGCTGACCCACACAGAGTACTGGCCCATGCAGATAGCTGGTGCAGGAAGATGATGCTACAAATAGAGGCACAAAAGAGTGACAATGAGAGATGCAGCAGATCAAAGATCTGAGGGAGCACAAGAAATTGAGCAGCCTCTCCTCACTCCAGAAGGTCCCAGAATTGGTTCATGGTGCTGCCTAAAGAAAAGACAAGCAGACACAAAGAGCAGACAGCAGGCACAAAAACAATGAGGGGGAATAAATAAATGAATAAACAAATAATCTTTTTTAAAAAACCCACTAGACTCACTTAGCTGTGAAAATACTAAAGTGATTAGTTTGTAAAACTTAGTAAAATATGTGGTTAAACACCACTATGTACTTACATTGTCTTACAGTCAATGGTAAAACACAGACCTCACTTAGTGAACTGTGATATCTCTATAGGGATTTGTTTTGAAAGTTAAGTAAAATACACACTTTATTCACCACTATGTACTTATATTCATATACCATCAATGTTAGGACTCAGAAATAACTTACTGAACTGTGAAATCACTAGAGACTAGTTTTGAAAATGAAGCATATTACATGCTTTATTCACTGCTATGTACTTAAATTAACTTACTGACATTGTTAAAACTCAGAATTCACTTAGTGAAGTGTGAAAAAATACAGTGATTAGTTATGAAAACTAAGTTAAATGCTGTTTTTATTCACTGCTATGCACTTATATTGACTTACCATCATTGTTAAAACACAGAAATCACTTATTGAACTTAAAAACATTATAGGGTTTAGTTTTGAAAACTAAGTAAGATTTGTGATTTATCATCTGCTATGTACATATGTTGACTTTCAGTCAATATAACTCAGTTAGTGATTGTGAAAACAGTATAGTCATTAGTTTTGAAAATATGTAATACTCATGCTGTATCTACCATTCTGTACTTACATTGATTTACAGTCAATGTTAAAAAACTGAACTCTCTTATTGAACTTAGCAAACACTATAGTGATCATTTGAAAACTACATAAAATAGATGATTTATTCACTGCTATGTATTATATTGAATTGCATTTCTTGCTAAAAATCAGAACCAACAGTGAACTATGAAAACACTATAATGATTAGGATTGAAACTAAATGAAATATGTTTTATTCACACATGTACATTTATTTAATTAAAGACACAGTCAAATAACAGAATTCAATCAGTGAACTGTGAATACTATTGGGTTTAGTTTTGAAAACAAAGTACATATATTGTTTATTTATCACTATGTCCTTATATTGACATACACTCAATGTTAAAACACAGAAATCACATTCTAAACTGTGTAAAAACTATAGTGATTTGTTTTGAAATAATAAAACACAAGCCTTAGGCACTATTATGTACATACATTAACTTAAAATTAATGTTAAAGCACAGAAAACACAGTATACTCTGAAAAATCATATAGTGACTAGTTTTGAAACCAAGTAAAATACAAGTTATATTCACCACTCTGTGTTATATTCACTTACAGTCAAGGTTAAAAGACAGAACTCAGGGCTGGCTGTAGCCCAGTGGATAGGGCACCAGTACACCACATGGGAGACCCTGGGTTCAGTTCCCGGGGACCTCTCCAAGTGGGCAGACCACCTGAGAAGGCAAAAGCCACTGTGGGAAGGGCAGAGCCACCATGAGCAGGGCAAAAAGCTGCCATGGGCAGGGCAAAGCCACCACGGGCAGGGCAAACGTTGCCACGGGCAGGGAGAGCTGCCTGCAAATGGAGCAAAGCTGCCTGTGAACAGAGCAAAAAGCCACCTGGGAACAAAAGCAGACCCGCTCAAAAGCAGGGCAAGCTGCCTGTGCATTGAGCTGGCTTGATGCATCACTGCAGCTGGGGGAGACAAAGCAGACATAGAAGAACTACAAAAAATGAATGAACACACAGCAAGAGCAAGCAGAAAGGGGAGGGATATGTAACAAAAAATAAATAAATAAATAAATAAATAAATAAATAAATAAATAAATAAATAAATAGTATATCTGGGCACTTTCAAGGGCTTTAGGGTTAATAAACCTTGTTCTTATTTTTAAAAAGATGGAACTCACTTATAAATATGCAGAAATAATAGACTGAATAGTTTTCAAGTTATATAAAATGCATGCTTTATTCACCACTATGTCTTTTATTTACTTACAGTCAATATTAAAACACAGAACTCACTTATAGAACTGGAAAACATTATGATTAGCATTTTAAGTAAATTAATGTTTTATTAACCCATATGTACATGCATTTATAGCAATGTTAAAACATAGAACTCCATTTAGTGAATTGTAAACTTGATCTTGTTTAGTTTTGAAAACTAACTAAAATACATCCTTTATTCACCTCTCTGTACTTATATTGACTTACAGTCATTGTTAAAACACCAATCACTTAGGGAGCTGTGAAAACATTATATATTTTACTTATAAAAACAACTAAAATCAATGCATATTTCAAAACTATGAAATAACATTGACTTATAGTCAATGTTAAAACACAGAACTAACAGTGAATTGAGAAAATACTGTAGTGATTACTTTGAAAACAAAGTAAAATACATATGTTAAGCCTTATGTACTTATACTGACTTACTTTCAATGTTAAAACACTAAGTTCATTCAAAGAACTTAGTATACATGATTTTGATTAACTTTAAAAACTAATTCATATTATGTATTCACCACTATATAATAAATTGTTTTTCAGTCAATGTTAAAACATAGAACTCAATTATTGAACTGTGAATACTTTGTATAGTTTAGGTTTTTCACATATGTATAAGTCATTCTTTATTAACCTCTATGTCCTGTATAGACTTACATTCAATGTGAAAATATTGAACTCACTTAGCATACTAAGAAAATATTATAGTGACTATTTGAAAAACAAGTACACCACATGATTTTTCCACAGGTATGCACTTGTATTGACTTACAATTATTGCTAAAGCTAGGAACTCAGTGAACTCTGAAAACTAGTGATTAGTTTTGAAAATAAAATAAAATACATGTTTTATTCAACCATATGTACCTATATTGACTTACAGTCACTGTCAAAATACAGAACAAACTTAGTGAACTGTGAAAGAGTTGTAGGGTTTAATTTTGAAAACTAACTATAATTCATGCTTTGTTCACTGCTATGTACTTACATAGACTTACATTCAATGTTAAAACACAGAACTAACTCAGTGAACTAAGAAAACACTGTAGTGATTATTTGAAAACAATGTAATACATGATTTATTATCCTCTATTAATTTATATTGACTTAGTCAAAGTTAAAACACTAAACTTGAACTGTGAAAACACGATATTCGTTAATATGAAACTGATTAATATGCATGTTTTATTCACCACTATATACTTACATAATTTTACAGTCCATGTAAAAACAAAGAACTCACCTAGTGTACTGTGAAAATACTATAGAGGTTAGTTTTGGAAACCACATAAAATACATATTTTATTCATGGCTAAGTACCTATACTCACTTACAATCAATGTTAAAACCAATTAATTACCTAGGGTAATTTAAAAACACTATAGTGATTAGTTTTGAACTAAGAAAAATACACACTTTATTCACCCATATATACTTATACAGGCTTATACAGACTTAAAGTCAAGGTTAAAACACAGAACTCACTTAGAGAAATGTGAAAATAATATACTGATTAATTTTCAAGGCAGATGAAATACATGCTTTATTCACCACTATGTACTTATATTGACTTACAGTCAATGTTAAAACAAAGAACTCATGTAGTGATCTTTGAAATCTCTATAGTACTTTGCTTTAAAAATAAGTAAAATGTATGCTTTATTTACTGATATGTACTTACATTGACCTACATTCATTGTTAATACACTTAACCAACAGTGAAAACCTACAGTGATTTGTTTTGTTAAATATCTTTAACTCATTACTTTTCACCACTGTGTACTTACATTGACTTATAATCAATAAAAAAACATTGAACTCAGTGACATAAGAAAACACTTTAGTGATTATTTAGATAAACAAAAATCATTGTTTATTCTCAGCTATACACTTATATTGACTGACAGTAATTTCTAAAACTCAGAACTCAGTGAACTCTGAAAACCCTACAGTGAATAGTTTTGAAAACTTGTAAATACATATTTCATTCATCTATGTATGTAAATTGACTTACAGTCAATGTTAAAACACAGAACTCAGTGAGCAGTGAAAACAACTCACTTAGTGAACACAATAGTGATTATTTGTAAACTGAGTCAAATACATCATTTATTCACAACTATGTACTTATATTGACATACATTCATTGCTAAAACTTAGAACACACTTAGTGAACTGTGAAAAGAGTATAGAGATTTGTTTGGAAAACTAAGTAACATACATTCTTTATTAAGTGTATGTAATTATAATGAGTTACACTCTATATTAAAACACAGAACTCTTTTCATGATTTATGAAAACACTATTGTGAATAGTTATAAAGATAAATAAAATACATGACTTATTCACCACTATGTACTTATATTGACTTGCATTCAAGATTAAAACACAGAACTCTTGTAGAAATTTGCAAAAATAATATAGTGATTAAGATTCAAAGTAGGTAAAATACATAATTTATTCACCACTCTGTACATGTATTGACTTACAATCAGTTAAAACAGAACACACTTGGTGAACTGTAAAAAAATTATAGTTATTTATTTTGAAACTATGTAAATTACAGGCATAATTCACATTTATGTACATGTATTGACTTACAGTCAATTTTAAAACAAAGAACTCACATAATGATCTTTGAAATCTTTTTAGTGGCTTGTTTTAAAAATTAATAAAATGCATGCTTAATTCACTGCTATGTAGTCATATTGACTTACAGTCATTGTTAAAACACAGAATTCACAGTGATCTGTGAAAACATTGTAGGGTTTATTTTTGTAAACTAACTAAAATTCATGCTTTATTTAAAGCTATATACTTATATTGCCTTACAGACAATGTTTAAACACAGAACTCATTTAGTGAACTGAGAAAACACTGTAGTGATTATTTTAAAACAAAGAAAAATACCATATTTATTCACTGTTATGAACGTATATTGATATTCAGTCTAGGTTAAACACAGAACTCAGTTTACTGTGAAAACACTATATTGATAACTTTTGAAAACTATATAAAATACACACTTTATTCACCACTATGTAGGTAATTGACTTAGAGTCACTGATAAAACTCAGAACTCACTTAGCAAATTGTGAAAACACTATACTGGTTTGTTTTGAAATCTAATTAGAATATATGCTTTATTCACAGCTATATTCTTATATAGACTAACAATCTTAAAGAACAGAAATCAGTGAACTGTGAAAACACTATAGAGATTAGATTCAATATCAAGTTAAATAAATTCTTTATTCAGTGCTATGTACTTATATTGACTTACAGCCAATGCTCAAATACAGAATTTTCATAGTGAAATGTGAAAATACTGTACTGATTAGTTTTTAAAACTAAGTAAATTACTTGCTTTATTTACTTATTTTTAATTATATTCACTTACAGTCAAAGTTAAAAACCAGAACTAATGTAATGAAATGTGGAAACATTACAATGATTAGTTTGGAAAATTAATAAAATAAATTTAACATTTAAAATAAAATGTTAAAACACTGAACTCACTTAGAGAACTACAAAAAAACACTATATGATTAGTTTTGAAATCTAAATATTGTACATTTTTATTCATCACTATGTATGTATATTGAATTATAATCAAGGTTAAAACACAGAACTCACATAGTGAAATGTGAAAACAATATAGTGATTAGTGATCAAGGTAATTAAAACATGTGCTTTATTCAGAGCTATGGACTTATACTGACTTACAGTCAATGTTAAATACAGATCTCACTTAAAGCCTTTGAAAAGACTTAGTGATTAATTTTGAAACATAAGTAAATTACATGCTTTATTCACTGCTATGTAGTTATATCAACATACAGTCAAAGTTAAAACAAAGAATTCATTATTGTGAAAACACTACCATGATTACTTTTGAAAATAAGTAAAATACTTGGTTTATTCACTATTATTTACTTACATTGATTTACACTCAATGCTAAAACACATAATTAAGTGAACTGTGAAATAACTATCTTGTTTAGCTTTGAAAACTACAAAAAACACATGTTTTATTAACTTCTCTATACTTACATTGACTTACAGTCAATGTTAAAACACAGAACTCATGTAGTTAACTGTGAAAACTCTATAGGTGTTAGTTTTGGAAATGAAGTAAAATACATGCTTTATTCACTGCTATGTACATATATCGACTTACAGTTATGATTGAAAAAAGAACTCAGTGGACTGTGAAAACACTATAGTGATTAGTTTTGTAAACTAAGTAATATAGCTGGCTTGTTCACCTCAATGAACTTATATTGAAATACAGTCAATATAAATATAAAACAGAAATCATTTAGTGAACTGTGAAAATATTATAGTGATTAGATTTGTAAATTAATTATAATACATGATTTACTCACAGCTCTGTAATTATATTGAATTAGAGCCAAAGTTAAAAAACAGAACTCAGTTAGTGAAATGCAAAGATGATATAGTGATTAATTTTCAATATAATATATACATGCTTCATTCACTTCTATGAATTTACATTGACTTACAATGTACAAACACAGAATTCACTTAATGAACTGTGAAAAAACTATAGTGATTATTTTTGAAAAGTTAAACACATGCTTTATTCACCACTAAGTATTTACACTGACTTACAATGTTAAAACACTGAAGTCACTGAGTGATCTGTGAAAACTCTATAGTGATTTGTTTGGAAAATTATGAAAAATATGTATTTTAAGTACTATGTACATATATTGATTTACAACCAATAATAAAAGACAGCACTCAGTGAATTGTGAATACACTAGTGTTTAGATTTGACAAGTAACTAACATACATGATTTATTCACTTTTATATATTTATATTCACTTGAAATCAATGGTAAAACACAGAACTCAATTAGTAAACTGTGAAAGGAGTATACTGATTAATTTTGACAACTAAGTCAAATACATGCTTTATCCCAGCTATGTACTTATATTGACTTACAATCAATGTTATAACAAATAACTCTCTTAGTGTACTGTGAATTACTCATGATTAGTTTTGATAATCAAGTGAAAAACATCATTTATTGAATGCTATTTACTTATATTGACTTATAGTAAATGTTAAAAAACAGAACTCAGTCAACTATTAAAACACTAGAGTGTTTAGATTTGAAAATAAATAATGTATATGCTTTATCACTGCTTTTTACTTATACTGATATACAGTCAATTTTGAAATACAGAACTCAATGTACTGTGAAAATTCTATTGTGATTAATTTTGAAAACTATGTAAAATATGTTTATTCACTACTATGTAATTACACTGATTTACAGTCATTGTTAAAACAATGAAATCACTTAATGACAGTGAAAACATTAGAGTGATTAGTTTTGGAAATTATGAATGATTCATGCTTTAGTCACCATGATGTAATTGTATTAAATTACAATCAATGTACAAACACAGAACTCATTTAGGGAACTCTGAAAAACCTATGGCATGTAGTCCTGAAAACTAAGAAAAATACATATTTTATTCAAGCTATGTACTTATATTGACTTTCAGTCATTGTTAAAACTCAGAACTAACTTAGAGAATTGTGAAACATTATAGTGAAATTATTTGAAAAATAAGTAAAGTACATACTTTATTCATTGCTGTGTACTTATATTGACTTTAGTCCATGTAACTCACTTTCTGCAGTGTGAAAATACTATAGTGATTAGTTTTTTAAAACTAAGTAAAATGCATGCTTTATTTGTATCTATATACTTATATTGACTTGAGTCAATGATAAATCACCCAACTCATTCAGTGAACTGTGAAAACACTGTAGTGATTAGTTTTCTGAATAAGTAAAATACATGCTTTATTCACCATAATGTACTAATACTGACTTAAATCAATGTTAAAACTTAGTGGACTGTGAAAACACTACAGTGATTAGTTTTCAAAAGGAAGTATATGCAGGCTTTATACACTGCTATTATGTATATTAACTCAGAATCAATGCTAAAATACAGAACTCACTTTGTGATAAAACTCAGTGGTTACTTTAGAAAACAAAGTAAAATACATGCTTTATTCACTGCAATGTACTTATATTGACTGCCAGTCAAGGTTAAAATACAGAACTCATTTAATGAAATGTTAAAACAGTATATTGATTAGTTTGCAAGATGAGTAAATTCAAAGCTTTAATCACTGCTATGTATTTACATTTACTTACAATATTTTAACAGAATTCACTTAATGAAAGGTGAAAACACTATAGTGATTAGTTTTGAAAACATTAAAATGCATGTTTTATGCACCACTATGTACTAATATTGACTTACAGTCAATGTTAAAACACAACTCACTTAGTGAACTGTGAAAACACTACCTTGATTAGTTTTAATTCTAAAATATATGCTTTATTTTAGGGCTATGTGTATATATATATAGACTTACAATCAATGTTAAAACATAGAACTCATTTAGTAAACTCTGAAAACACTACCTTGCTTAGTTTTTAAAAGTAAGTAATTTGCATGCTTTATTAAACACTATTTACTTATTTTGACTTACAATATATCTTGACACAAAACTCACTTAGTAAACTTTGAAAACACTATAGTTATTTATTTTGAAATCTAAATAAAATACATGCTTTTTAAGTGCTATGTACTTATGTGGACTTACGATGTATCTTAAAACATAAAACTCATTTTGGGAATGTGAAATCACTTTAGATTAGTTTTGAAAACTAAGTAATATATGTGGGTTTTTTTTTCACCACTATGTTCTTATATTGACCTACAGTCAAGGTTAAAACACAGAACTAGTTAGAGACATGTGAAAACACTAGAGTGACTTATTTTGAAAACAAATTAAAATACATGATTTATTCGCTGTGCTGTATTTATATTGACTTACAATGCTAAACACAGAATTCCCTTAGTGAACTGTGAAATCACTATCTTGATTTGTTTGAAAAGTAAGTAAAATACATTCTCTATTAAGTGTTATGTATTTATATTTCCTTAAAATCAATGTGAAAACAAAGATCTAACTTAGTGAACTGTGAAAATGCTGTCACTATTACTTTTGAAAACTAAGTAGAATACAGGTTATATTAACTGCTATATAGTTATATTGAATTTCCATCAATTTGAAAACTCCCAACCCACTTGGAAAACTGTGAAAACACTATCTAGGATAGGTTTTTTATATAAAGGAAATGAGAGAGCCTACAAGTGCAAGCAAGAAAGTCCTACCCATTGGCTGTATAGGATTGAATGCCTTTGCAATTAGAGCTGGACATCACAATCCCAGAATCCTCAGTATTGGGAATGAACTATGGACTGGAGTGGACTTACTGGTATTATACAGTAGTCTTGTGATTGTAGCAATGGAAGAAATTACAGCATTGATGTGGAGGCAGTGGTCCCTGCAGGCCCTGAGGGGTGGGAAGGGAAGACATGTGTAATGTGGGGGCTTTTTTGGGATTTTGGAATCATCCTGAGTGGCATTGCTAAGACAGGTATATTCCATTATATGTCCTTCCATAGCCTGCAGAACTGTATGGGAGAGAGTGTAAACTACTGTGTGAATTATGGTCCATGCTCAATGGCAATGCCTCAGGAAGTGTTTATCAATTGCAATGAATGTGGCACACTAATGAGGGATGTTGCTTATGTGGGAGGTGTGGGAGTAGGGCATATGGGAATCCCTATATTTTTTGTGTAACAGTTGTGTAATCTAAGTATCTTTCAAAATAAAAAATACATTAAAAAACAAAAAGAAAGAAAATAACAAAAGTATATATAATCCCTATGTCTGTCATTGTAATGTCATAGAGGACAATTCCAAGTCTTGAAAATGCCCCCATATTACACCTCTATTTCCCTCTCTTTGCCTCCAGTGCGCACTGTGTCCACATCAATGACATAATTTCTTTCATTGCTAGAACCACAATATGTTTATAGTAGATTACCAACAAGTCCACTCTGTTCCATGAAGATTCTGAGACAATGATGCCCACCCCACCTCTAATTGAGAGAGGGCTTTGATCCCATATGGCTGATGTATGGGACTCTCTTGCTTGCAGTTGTAAACTCTCTCAGTTCCTTAGTATGGTGGCTTTCAGTCCTTACCTCCTTGTTAGTTGTCCTGGGTGAATCTAATGAACTGGAGTGTAGGTATTGCAATTCTGCTGAGGCTCAGGGCCCAGCTGATGCATGGACAGCACAAAGATTCCAGTCCCTTTGGGGTAAAACTACCAATTCCAAGACCAACTATACATTCAGATAGAAGGGACAGAAGAGACATGTGTAGAGAAGTCATAACTGGTTCCACCTCTGTCACATCCAGGGGCACAAAACTCAAATTAGGGATCACTGGCAAGTCACCATACTCTGGGGCTATCTGTATCTGAATTGGTATTGAAAACTAAGTAAAATACATACTTTATGAAATGCTATATATTTATATTGATGTACAATTAATGTTGAAACACAGAAATCATTTAGTGAACTGTGAAAACACTACAGTGATTAGTTTTAATGTGCTATAAAATGCATGCTTTATTCACTTCTCTTTCTTATATTGTCTTACAATCAATGTTAAAACATAAAAATCACTTATTTGTGAAAATACTTCCTTGTATAGTTTTGAAAACCAAGTAAAATACATGCTTTAATAGGGGCTATGTATTTATATTGATTTACAATCTAAGTGAAAACACAGAACTCACTTGGTGAACTGTTAAAACAATATAGTGATCAGTTTGGAAAAAAATAAAATCTATTATTCACAGCTTTTTACTTATATTGACCTCCAATAAGTATTAATACACAGAACTCTCTTAGTGAACTATGAAACCACTTTCTAGTTTAGTTTTTAAAACTAAGTAAAATAAATGCTTTATTAAGTACTATTTATTTATATTGACTCACAATCTATGTTAAAACACGGAGCTCATATAGTTAAATGGGAAAACATTAATTAGTTTTGAAAACAAATAAATATATGCTTTAATCACCACTATTTACTTGTAATGACTGGCAGTCAATGAAAAAAAAACTGAAATATCTTATTCATCTATGAAAACACTATAATGATTAGTTTTGTAAACAAAGGAATATAGATAATTTCCCTATTGTGTACTTATATTGATTTGCAGTCAGTGTTAAAACACCCAACTAGCTTAATGAACTGTGAAAAAACCATAGCGATTAGTTTTGAAAACTAAGTAAAATACAGGATTTATTCATTCCTAAGTACTTATATTTACTTAGAGTGAATGTTAAACCACAGTAATTGCTTAGTGAACAGTGAAAACACTATAGTGATTATTTTATAATACTAAGTAAAATACATGCTTTTTTCAACATTATGTACTTATACACACATTTAATGTTAAAACACCCAAGTCAGTTATTGAACTATGAAACCACTTTCTTGATTAGTTTATAAAGCTAAATCAAATACATGCTTTATCAGGTTCTATTTATTTATATTGACTTACAATCTATGTTAAAACACAGAGTTCATGTGGTTAACTGTGAAAATCTTATATTGACTAGTTTTGAAAACAAAGAAATATATGACTTAATCACCACTATTTAGTTGTAATGACTTACAGTAATGTTAAAACACAGAACTTTATTATTTAACTATGAGAAAAATGGGATTAATTTTAATACAAATTAAAATCCATACTTTATTAAGTGCTATGTACTTATATGACTACAATGTTAAAACATAGAACACAGTGAACTGTGAAAACACTATATTGATTAGTTTTGAAAACTAAGTAAAATACATGCCTTATTCTCCAAGTACTTAAATTGACTTACATTTAATGTTTAAACACAGAATCCAGTGAACTGTGAAAGAAATATATTTTGATTAATATTGAAAACTAATAAAAATACATGTTAATCATTGTCATGTATTATATTGACTTAGAATCAATGTGAAAACACAGAAATCACTGAGTAAACTGTGAAAATACTCTAGTGGAAACTATTAAAATACATGCTTTATTCACCAATATGTACCTATATTAACTTACAGTCAATGTGAAAACACCCAACACACTTAGTTAACCCTGAAAATGCTATCTTAATTAGTTTTTACAATATGTATAATACATGCTTTATTAAGTGCTATGTATTTATATTGATGTAAATCAAGGTTAAAACACATAATTCATTTCATGAAATGAGGAAAAACTATCTTGATTAGTTTTGAAAAGTAATTAAAATACATGCCTTTTTAAGTGTCATGTACTTATATTGACTTACAATCAATGTTAAAACACAGAAATCATATAGTGAACTGTGAAAACTGTAGTGATTAGCTGAAAAGTATGTAAAATACGTGCTTTGTTAACTTTTATTTACATATATTGTCTTACAGTTAATGTTAAAACACTGAACTCACATAGTGAACTGACAGACTATGAAGATTAGTTTTGAAAACTAAGCAAAGTGCGTGCTTTTTCAACCCTGTGTACTTATATTGACCTATAATTCATATTAAAACAGAAAACTCACTAAGTGAAGTGTGCAAACACTAAATTAATTTTAAAGACTAAGTAAAATATATGCTTTATTAAGTGCTATTTATTTTATTAACTGACAATGTTATAATACAGAACTCAGTAAAATTTGAAAACAGTATAGTGTTTACTTTTAAACTAATTAAAGTGCATGCTTTGTTCAATGCATGTGCTTACATTGACTTACAGTCAATGTTTAAGCACAGACCTCAATTAGTGAAATGTGATAACACTAAGTGATTAGTTTTGTAAACTAAGTCAAATAAATACTTTATTAATTCCTACATACTTATATTGACTTACAGTTGATGTTGAAACACAGAATTCTATTAGTACATGGAAAACACTATAGTGATTAATTTGGAAATCTAGGTAAAATACAGGCTTTTTTTTCACCACTATGCACTTATATATATTTTTTATTTATTTATTTATTTATTTATTTATTTATTTATTTATTTATTTATTTATTTATTTAATATATATATTTTTAGGATATATTGATTACATAAATGTTACACAGAAATTTTAGGAGTACCCATATGCCACCCACCCACACCTCCCACAACCTCCCTCATATATATTCTTCATCAGTGTGGCATAACACCTGTGATAGATATACACATTTTGGGGCTTTGGCATCAAGCATGGATCACAGTTCAGACTGTAGACCACCCTTTCCCATACAGCTCTGCATGGTACATGATGATATAAAACAGCCTATATCCTCCATTGCAACATCACCCATGACAATTCCCAAGTCCCCAAAAAACCCCATATTACCATTGCCCTTCACTCTCCCTGCCCCCAAAGTGTCCAGTGACATTGTCTCCACTTAATTTTGTAATTTCTTCCATTGCATGTATCACAAGTCTATAACAGGACACCAACAAGTCCATTCTAGTCCATATTTCTTCCACTAGTCCCAAGGAGTCTGGAATGGTGATGTCCCCTACATCACCAAGTGAGTGGGGGCTTATATCCCATGGATATGATGGAAGAGTTGTCCTGCCTGCAGCTGCAGGCTCTCTACATTCCCCAGGATAGACATTGTCCATCATCATCTCCCCACTAGGTGTCCTGGGTGAGTG
>PVKH010016699.1:0-15661 GCA_004027955.1 Chaetophractus vellerosus
TACATTATTTTTGAGAAGATTTTATCAGCATCTCAGTAGACTTCATGAATTTCTCAAAGGGACCTCTTAGTCCAAAAGGAGCATCTATCCAAAGGGAAAATCCAAGCTCCTTAGCATGACATACAGATCCACTATGACCTAGCCTTTGCCTGCTTTCTTAAATTCAGCTATCCCCATTCTCCCTCTACTTCTCCACTTCCCCTTTCTTCTGTGATATGCTTTACCTTTGCTGAATTACAGATCCCTGAATCATCTGTGGCCTCTCTTGCCTCTCTTTATCTTTGCACAAGGTCCCTCTATCCATAATGCCTCTTTTTCCTTCCTTCCCAACTCTTTACTTTTCAAAACCCAGTGTTAGGTAAGCCTCTACTATACCCCTGTGTTTCTGTCTTAATACTTAAATTCCATTGCAGTCATCTGTTTTCTTATCTCTTTTCTGCTAGATTAAAACTAGTCGAGTACAAGAATACTTTGATTTGTCTTTGTAGTTCCAGTGCTTGAAGACACTTAGTAATTCTTTATTAAGAGATTGAGTGAATAAATGAATAGTTTAAAAAGCAAGTTGTAAATATGGTACAGGCTCAACTTCCAGCTTTGGAATTTTCTCCTCCTTCTGAGGACTTAAGCATATAAATACTTGAGTTTGAACCAGCTCACTCTCTTCCCAACTCCTTTTCTCCCTTCTGCAGATGTTTCCTCATCATTTGCTTTTCTGCTGTCTTGCTGAGCCTGAGGGGAACATTAATTGTGGGAATGTATCCATGTGATTCTTAGAGCTACTTGGGAAATAATGTTAGAGAAAAGCTAGTTTAGGGTTTTTGTTTTGTTCTAGCTTAGCTCTGAATTTTCACCTTTCTGAGCCTGATTTTTCTTTTTATGAGTAAAATTAAGTTCTTCTAATATCTGCCCTTCAGAGAATCTTTTTTGGTGTCTATTTAATCTTGGGAAGATAGGAAGCTTTAGAAAAAAGAGAACTGTTTGATATGGAAAATGTACATCTATGACAGGCAGACCTCAATGTTGACCTATTTTCTAGAGATCAAATTAGAAAAGCTAAAGTATTACGTTTGAAGTGGACCTGGACTCAAACCTGGGCTCTTTGCAAACTAAGGTGCTTATTTTAATCATTTTGGAGCTTCATTTGGAATTTGGTACTATTAGCTCTTTCGGGGAGTTTCCCTGCTCACTCATTAAGTGTTATGCCATGGTTAGTATGAAACTAACCATCTGAAGACCATCTTTCCTTCCTGACCTCGTGATATTTTCCCAGGGTGTAACCCTAACAGACCTTCAAGAAGCAGAAAGAACTTTCAGCCGGTCAAGGGCAGAGCGGCAAGCCCAGGAGCAGCTGGGCGAGAAGCCCATAGACACTGCAGGGCTTGAGGGGAGCACAGAGAAGCATGAGCCCTCAGGAGTGCTGGCAAAGGAAGCTGGGGAGGGCCAACAGCCCTGGAGGCATAGCCTGGATGAAAAGGTGAGCTAATTTTTGCTGACTCATACTGTGCTAAACGCAGGGTAATTATTCATTTGGGGAATCTCTTTCCTCCCTGATAGCTTAGTGTTGTGTTCTATCTAGCAGTGGACTCATAGAAAACAGTTTTATGACTATCTTTAGTTGGCAAACCTGTATGACTGAAAAAATTCAGAGGATATCAGTCCTTTTGTAACTTTTTTTTCCTCTGGGGATTAACTAATGCTTTTGAATAGATGTCTTTCTATTTCTAAAGAGACTGGTCATAGTATAATAAAATGCAAAAAAAGGGGGGGGGGGATTTATTAAATGTTTACTTTATGCCAGGCACAATTTTAAGTATTTCATATGTATTAATTCCTTTAATTCTCAATACAACTCTTTGTGGTAAATATTATTATTCTTGTTTTATATATGAGGAAATTGAGTCCTAGAGAGGTTAACTTGCCCAAAATGTCACATAGCTAATCAAGCAAAGATTTGGACATAGATAGTCCAGTCCATCTACAGCTTGCACTCCTAACCACTAGTATGTTGCTTCTCCAAGTTCCTACAAATCAAAGTGCTTACAAAGCCTCCCTAGATCACATGCCATAAAATCTCATAGACATGTTGACTTATGTTCCAATTTCCAAGTGGAGTTGGTAGTCAAAGCTATAGGGTTATAATTAGGGTGAGCATACCTTCTGGTTTACCTATTACATCAGTTGTCCCTGTTTAATCAATATCACTCCTTTTTCACCCTCAGAAGTGTCCCAGTTTGGATGAGAATTCATGGTCGCCATAGTTATAGGAGAAAGGAAACTCCTTCCTGCCTTAACTCTTAATGGCTAGGCTTCATAAACTAAGGTTCTACTGTTTATTTTGTTTGTTTTATCAGCTTCTATTTATTGAGTACTTGTTACTAGCTACTGTTCTAAGCACCTATATTGGTCAGGATTCTCTAGAGAAATAGAACTGACAAGATAGATATACACACACATGCATACACATACATATGTGTATATGTAAATATTATGAGCTTTATTGTAGCAGTTGTCTCATGTGATCTTGGGGATTGGCAAGTCCAAATTCCATAGGGCAGGCCACAAATTGGAACTCTTATGAAGGTTTTGGTGGATTCCCCAGGAGAAGCTGGCTGGCTAAAGTAGAGACAGAAATTCTTTTTCTGGCTGCTGAAATCATCAGTTGCCCCTTTTAGACCTTCACCTGCTTAGATGAGGTGTCTCTCATTGCTCAAGGCAGTCTCCTTTGTTGATTGTAGATGTAATCTGCCATGTCAACTGACTGATGATTTAAATACAAAAAATACCCTCACAGTAACCATCAGGCCAGTACTTGCTTAACTAAACAACTAGACACTATAACATAGCCAAGTTAACACATGAAATTAACCATCACAGCACTTAACATATATTATCTTGTGTAATCCTCACAGCCCTCTCTGAGGAAGGTATTATCCCTATTTTACAGATGAGGAAGCTTAGGCCTAGAGAAGTTAAGTAACTTTTTCAAGTTCGAAAAGCTAGTAAGTGCTGAAGCTAGAATTTGAACCAAGTTCTGCCTTACTCCAAAGCTTACTATATTTTATTGCTTCTGTCTTTATAAGTTATAGGCAAAAAAAAACAGTGTGCTGTCTGTATGCTGTAAACTTAATGCATAGTAAGAATTTCTCTTCTCTGCATCTTCATTGAAACAAGTTAAGGCTTATTGTCAGGCTTTATCTGTTCTCATAGGAAAAAAATTCAAAGGGAAAACTGGGAATTTAAGAAAAGTTTCAATAGGCCTGGTTATGGCAAGTTGGTAGAGTACCAAAAATTGGTAGAATACACAGATTTGGCCTCTCTTCTCAGTTAACTCCTACATTCTGCTTCTTCGTATTTATGAGCTCTTTATTTTTCTAAACCTTGCCTTTCAGCTCTCCATCTTAAAAGGACCATGATCCTCCCTATTTTCATTCCAACATCAAAGCACTTTTTATTTTTTTATTTTTTTTATTTTATTTTTACATTGTATGATTCCATTTATATAAAGTTCAAAGGACTTTTTATTAACAAGGCTAATGCTATCTAGTTGCCCTTTGGTTAGTTTAGGAATGATTTGTCTCTTCTCCTGTCAACATAATGGTATTTTTAGAATAGGAGACCTACTGTTTCCTTTCTGCTTATTAACTAACTGACTTTAGTTCTGTTCAATAACTATTGAGCCTGTACTACCAATAAGCCTCATGATATAGAAAAAGCTCATTTTGAATACACCTACTACCCTTATTCTTTGGTTGGATTTGACCTCTAACATCTCATACTATGTATTATTTCCAGCCTGTCCATCGTCGCCTGAGGAGTCCAACTCAGCCAGACAAACCCACAACACCAGTGTCCCCTTCTGCATCAAGACCCTCACTCTATACCAGCTCCCATCTGCTACAGACAAGTCGGTCTTCAGTCCCTGATTCAGAAAGTTCAGAGACTACCACAAACGCTGCAAAGGAGATGGACAAAAATGGTAGATAGAGCGTCAGAAAATATTGACCCTTTCCCAGTGTATGTAACCCAGATTCTTAAGACTCATATATTTTTTTATCTTTGATCAGAGCGTGAAGAAGCAGATTTGGATGATCAGTCCTCTAATAGGCTGTCCACCCGAGAGAGGAGGCGGCCCAAGGAACGGCGGAGAGGCACGGGTATCAACTTCTGGACAAAGGATGTGAGTAGATGGCTCTGTGCTGGAGCATATCACATTACCTTTGGCTGCCATCCTTTCTGTTGAGTTCAGAAGAAACAGTCCTGCATAATGCCATGAATCTTGCAGATTGTCAGGAAATATTACTGAGGGGGAAAAAAAGGAAGACTCAACTAGTGTGGGACTCATTTGGTATGTTTCTTGCTGGATGCCCTGGTCAACACACATTCGCTCCTTTTTATCTTGTTCTATCCCCTTCTCACTCAGTTTTGCGATTGGCATTTTAAAAACCAAGCAGCCATCAGTAAGATGTCCGTCCTACCCAAACTGATCTACAGATTTAATGCAATCCCAATAAAAATCACCATAGCATTTTTACTGAATTAGAAAAGCCAAGCAGCCATTATCAAACAAGAACTATCTGGTTACCAATGGCTCATTTGAAAATTAGATAAACTATTTGGTGAAACAAGAAATGAGACCGTAATTGTCATCTATTAGAAACTATTCTTTAGATAGAAGTATTTTGTTGTTATAGGGCCAATTAGACTGACAGCTATTAACAGACATGAAATAAAGTCTTTCTTTCTTGAAGATACCTCTTCTCCAACTGTGGCTCATTCGATTCAATGTCTTTGATGATAGGCGATGTTCCCAAGTGCCTGCCTGTCGGACTCCTAAAACCAGCAATAACAGACCATCACTTGGCAGTCAATTCTCATTGCCCAAGTTTGAAATGCCAAGATGCATAATTGATGGGAGCTGACCTTGTTGCTTTCAAGGATGCCTGTGACAATGATCCTCTTGTCTGTCTTCCTCCTTCCTTTTCAGGATGATGAAACTGATGTCTCTGAAGAGGTGAAAAAGGAATGGGTAAGCGACAAGCCAATGAGGCATGTCCTTTTAGGGCTCAGCCTTGCTCTTGTGCACATGATTTTAATAGAAGAAAGAGCAGGCCCTGTGCAGATTTCTCAGTGGACCAATGACCATGTCTGGGTTAAGGGGGAGTTTGGAGATAGACATTCCTCTGACAGACATGGCAGGTATTAGTTGGTGGTACTGTTTTCTTATGTGGCATAACAATGCCTATGCTCTTGATCAATTCTCTTACACTTTTCTGTGCCTCCTGTCGCTCCCTTAACAGTTATAGATCTGTCCTCTTTTTCTCTCTCCTGAGTATGTTATTGGATTTTACAAAGTACTTTGAAATCTTCAGAAGAAAAGTGAAAAGTGATACTATTTCCTTTATGGATCCACACTGATAGAGAAGAACATAAAAATGGAGAATGTAAAACATCAGACAATCCAAAAGTCATTTATGTTTGACTTTAAAATGAGATTACAAGGTTGTTGGTGGTGGGGTGAGGTATGGGAATCCTGTATGTTATGTATGATTGTTTTGTAAACTTACAACTTCTTTAATGGAAAAAAGGGGGGGGGGCGCGTGGATTAAACACCTGGCCTCTAATGTAACGCAGACCCCTAAGGCTTGGCATCTAACTCTTCTCTGCAGATAAAGGCCTGGGCTCTGCTTGCTGGAGATACTCCAAGTTCCTGTAAGCCACTCAAAGATGATAGAAAGTTAGGAGTTTTCTAATGAGTATTGCTTTGCAGAAAGGAAGAGTTTGGTTTTGACTAAATAAATTAAGACTACATGTATATCTCTATTGGGAATTATGTAAAAAGATGGCCTTTTTCCACCTTGCAGTTCATTGAAAGTATGTTCTCAGAATAGATTTAATAACCCATATTGAAAATCAACAACTAACTCGTTTTTAGCAGAAGAAATAGAGATATTATGTCATTGGCCTGCCTGTTTTTTAGTCAAGATCCAAAACAGTCAACAGTCACCTTCCAAAAAGCTATGCCCATAATGACTATGGTGACATAGGCGAGAGTTTTCTACCCTTGGTTGAACCTGGCCTCTTCACTAACATAAGCTGTGTCATGTAAAAATACCAGCACAGGGTTCCTTTAGGGTGGGTTTGTGCCAATAACAGCAACTCTTAGATCCTTCAGGGGTTTGGAAAGGCTTTTGGAGACAGAAGAGTGAATGAAGGAAAATTCCTAGTGGAACTATAACATACCTAAACAAAGAATCTGAGTAATTAATTGCAGAGAATTAAAATGGACATAATCCCTACAGGGGTGAACAGGCCATTTAAATCCATAAAGGTTTTATTGTCATAGAATGTCTTTTGTCAGTAAAAATCTTTGTCTCTACCTTTTTTAACTACTTGGCACTGGGAATTACTACTGTAGGGCACCAAGTAAGGAAAATTTAGAGGATCTTGATGCAGTGCTTTCCAGAGAATTTCATTTTAGGACTGTTGATTTAAAATTACAGAAAAGTCTTTCTTGTTGGTACAGAGACTGTTGAGATTTGGCATGAAAATCATTTGTCAGGTTGAGAAGTATTCTACTCATCCACTTGCTTGAAGCATCTACCATTATTTACCATGTATCAAGCAGACACCAATGTGAATCTGAGAGAAGCATAAGTAGCCTATTATCTCTAGGCTGGTAACTTTGAATGTATGCAAATAAGACTGGCATTCCAGGTGCCAGTCTCCAGCCCCACCAGCACTGTAGTAGGTAAGACTAATGACAAGTCAGCACAAGGTGAGGCATCCTTTTCATGAAAGCCTGTTTCCATCATTGTTCCAGTTTATTTCAATGAAACTATTAGCAGTTTTTTTCCCCTGAACACTCTTTTCTAACACTAGAAGGCATCATGCCATTATCCATATGGGCCCACAAAGCAACATGCCTGCTCATGGCCCATGATAAATTGCTGCAATTCTACTTCAAGATAATCAGCAGAATCTTAGGACCACTTTCTCTCCCCTACCTCCATGTCCACTTATCAGGCATCAGAGTTGACTCAGCTCTGCAGCTGAGGTGACCCAGTCAAAGGAAGATCATTCTGTTGAAATGGCTTTGTTAAATGGTTAGCATGGATACTACTGAAAAGCCAGGGCAATTCTTTCTTTTCTGTTTTTTGTGTTTTTTTGTTTTTGTTTTTTGGTTCGTTAAAACCATCTGCTATTGAGGTCATGCAAGCAAACTTTTCTCTCTTGGTCTGCTCAATAAGAGTGGTGTGATCTGTTAAACTTAACTTTTTCCAAGACCTTGACATCTAATTTTTTTTAAAACTGAGATGTAATTTATAATCAGTAAAATGTACAGATCTTAAATGCACAATCTGATGAGTTTTGACAGTTGTATTCACCAGTATAAGGACCACCCAAATCAAGATAGAGAATTTTTCTATCACCTTAGAAAATTCTCTCATCTCCAGAGGCAACCACTATTCTGATTTCTATCACCACAGATTAGTGGTGCCTGATCTTGAGCTTCATATATATGTGGAATCATTCAGTAATAATATCCAGTTTTAAGGGTAGAAAGGAAACTTCACTGATTATTATTTCTATTTTGTGTCTCCAGTCAGGGTTAAAGCTAAAATGACTTGAAATATGTAGAGATTTTTTTTCCTCCACTTGAAGATTTCTGAAGAAGATTCTTTAACCTTCACCCATGTATTAGTAACAACAACATAGTTAAGAACATTTTTCAGCTGTTTAACCTCTTTTTATGCACCTAAGCTAGAAAATAAAACAAGCATTTATATATATATACAGGAAGGCTTTATTTTTTTAAAAAGATTTATTTATTATTTTTTATTTATTACATATCCCCCCCTTTCTGCTTGCTCTCGCTGTGTGTCCTTTCTTCTGTGTCTTTCTATGTCTGCTTCTTGTCTCCCCCCGTCTTTGTGGCGACGCACCGAGTCGGCCCTCCGCGGTGGCGGCTTGCTCCGTTCGAGGGTGGCTCCATTCCGTTTTCATGGGCGGCTCCGCTCCATGTTTTGCGGGCAGCAGTCCTCCATGTTTTTTGCCGGCTGCCTGGCTTCCGCGGTGGTTCGCAGGCGGCGGCTCCGCTTTTTCATGGGTGACTTTGCCGTGCCCGTGGGGGCTCCGCCCTGCCCGTGGCGGCTTTTTGCTTTGCCCACGGCGGCTTCGGCCCGCCCATGGCGGCTTGCCATTCTCAAGGCCGTCTGCCCACTCGGAGAGGTCCCCGGGAACCGAACCCGGGGCCTCCCATGTGGTACCCCAGCGCGCTCTTTATCCACTGAGCTATCTAGCCGGGCCCAACAGGAAGGCTTTATTACCAAGAATGGCCCTGATGTTTGTTATCAATAGAGTATGTGAGAGAGGAGAGACCAGTCATGCTATGCTAGTGACACAAAGGAGTGGCATTTGAAAGACCAGGGACTTTGCTTAATAAGCTCAACATAGTACATGGTTTTAGTCAAAACCCATCCCCATTGGTAAATCTACGAACCAGTGAGACTGACAATGACTATATAATTCGAGATCTTAGCACCTCTGAGAGATGTGTTTAAAGCAATTCTATTCAGTCATCCACATTACTGAGACAGTTTCCAGAAGTCTTAATATATCCTTTGTCTTGCTAACTGAAAAAGAAATTGAATCTGAATCTTAATGTGCAGAAAACGGTTATTCCAATAATACCTGAAAATGCATTTATATTCAGAAGTGTGTTAAGGTTTTCTTTAGTAGTAATAATTGCACAGAATGTTTGCACAGACATAGGCACACTGCAGAAGGTTATGGCTATTTGAGTTCTTTCCATCTTTTTTACCTGAATCTTTGGCCTACTTTCATTTTTCTTAACTTTGAGTTTTATCTGCTGCATTCTTGTCACCTCCCCACATATCAATATTTTAATCCTTTGGAGTATACTGTTTCCCAAGCCAATACTGTTGTATAATTGAATTTATCACTAGAGGGCACAAGTGGTCAAAAGAATAGTTACTGATGAACTAGCAGAATGGTGCCCTAAAGAAACTGAGCAGAAGACAAATTGCTTTTGTTTTAAGGGAATTGTTGAAGAACCCAGTTCAATGTAGTAAAGTTACCTGCCTCCCAACTTTTGGTATCTTAGAATTAGAAGGAAATTGAGAGAAAACCTGGTTTAGGAACCTCATTTTATAGTTAAGAAAACTGAAACCCAGAGAAGTTAAGAATTGTTCAGGGGCATGCAAGCTCTGCTAGGTAAACATTCTACACTGCAACTTTTTATTTGGCTGTGGTGAAGCAGACCTGAAATTAGGGCGTATATCCTTTTCCATTCCCTATTCATCCATTTGGTTTTTTACTCAGCAGATTACATATTCAAATTGACTTGCTAGTAGTATCTCACCTCCTTGAGTGAAGGAACATGTTGAAGGACAACTTAAAAGCCTACTCAGTATCAAGATTCAGTGGGTACAGCAACAGCATTCTTCTACTGTCCTTGACATAGGTGGGTAGTTATATTTGTCAGAAAGTAAGAATTTCCTGACTTTAGTTAGGAAAACACTTCTTTTCCTGTTGCTTGCCAAAGCAAGTCAGTGGCACTCAATCTAAACAAAACCTATGCTTAAACTTAGCAGTGTACCTGTCCCAGTCCAGGTTTAAATTACTAATCATCTCTCAAAATGAATTGGTAAGAGAGATATTGTTACTAATTCATGGAATCAAGGGATCTGCCATAGATAACTGGCAGCATGTTAGTGAGGGACCTGCTGGAAGTATTCCAAAAGAGATAAGCAATTAAATATAAGGTTTTCAAACTAAATAAAAGAGAGAACAAGACTGAAACTTGCTGGCAAAGTTTAGCTTTGAACTAAGCTTTACCAGAAAATAAAACTTGCCTTGGTAGCCACTTGACCCCAGAAATGTTTCTTAATTCCAAAAACAACTAACTCCCATTTTTTCCCTCAAAAAGTACTTTTAGGTGTCTGTTATGTTCAAGTACTTCTCTAGATTCTGGGGATGCAAAAACAAATAAAACTGACCAAAAACCTGTGCTCTTATGGAGTTTATATTCTAGTAGGGGAGACAGATAATAAATATAATAAATGTGTTAAGTATGTGGATGCTAAAAGTGATAAGTGCTATGGAAAGACTATATAGAGTAGGTCAAGGAGGAATAAAAGTGCCCGGATGGGATTGGGGATTATCATTATAAGTGGAGTGGTTACAATAGCCTCACAGAGGAAGCACCATTTGAGCCTAGACTTCAAGGAAGTAAGGTGGGGAGCTGTATGAATCTATGGAGGTAGAGTGTTATAGGCAGAGGGAACAGCAATTACAAAGATCCTGAGGCAAGAACTTCCTGGGTATACTTGAAAACCAATGTGACTGGAGCAGAATGAGCAAGAGGGCCAGATGTAAGGACTTCAACTTTTATCTGAGTGTATGGGTAGCTATTTGTGGAGTTTTGAGCAGAGAGTGACATTATTATATTTTAAAGAGTTACTCTAGCTGCTCTTTTATACCCTAAAGGGGTCATAGGTAGAAGCAGGGACACCAGTTAGGAAGCTGTTGCAATGATCTAGGAAAAAGCTAATGGTAGTTTGGATTAGAGTGCTAGCAGGCAGTAAAGATGCTGAGCAGTTGTCCTATCTAGGATACATTTTGAAGTTAGAACCAATAAGATTTGCTTGGTGGATTAGATACAGGGTGAGAGAAACAGAGAAGTCAAGTTAGCTAAGGCAACTGAATTGAAAGGATGGAATTTTCATTAACCGAGATAGAGAAGACCAGGGGAGAAGTAGATTTGGTGGGGGAAGAAGCATTTACTTTTGATTTTAGAAGTGTTAAATTTAATAGGTCTGATTGACATCCACATGGAAATGTCAAGAGGATGGGTGGATATAGAAGTCTGGAATTCAGGTGAGAAGTCCAGTCTGGGTATATAAACTTGGATGTCAGTAAACATGCAGATTATATTTAAAATCATGAGCCTGAAGGAGATCACCAAAAGAATGAGTGTAGAGAGAGAAGAGGGTCAAGGACAGGGCCCTGGGGCACTCCAAAATTAAACGTTAGGAGAAGGGGAGAACCAGAGTCTCTGACTCTGATAATGTGATTGCAGTTTCCCCCCTTTTCCAAAACAAAATCAAACAATACACACTCACACAGAATAGTAAGTAGTTTTGCTGTTGTTTTACCATTTTTTCTCAACTTGTATAGGGACATGAAATCTGCTTGGCCTGTTTATAAAGAGCCATGCAGTAGCGTGAGAAAGCTGGATGTCCCAGACATCTTTTGAAACATTCATCCCCATCCACCTCTCTACGAACCTTGTCTAGAAACCTTTGAGTTCAGATGTGTCATAAGACTGTTCTTACTTCAGAGGGATTCTATTGCTTAACCATGTCTGCAAACGATTTTTAAAAGTGGATTCACCTCTTGGTCCCCTTTGCTTTTCCTAAGCTTTATTACATCTTTGAACAACTAGCACTTCCATTTCAGTTAAGAAGAGGCTTTCTTTGAAAAATAATGAAAGTTTTCTTTTATTTCTAGGTACTATTTTATACTAAAATCTCATTTAGCCAAAGATACTTTAAAGACTGTCTAGTTAGCCTTCTCATTTTAAAAATAATAACTAAGGCCCAAAAAGTTTAAGTTACTTCTTGGGATCACATAGCTGTATTCCTAGTCCATGGCTGTTGTACAAACTTCATTTGAATATATCTGTCATATACTTTTATGACAAGCAATACAGCATAGTAATTAAGAGTACAGACCCAGGAGCTTGACTCCCCGGGCTCACACCCTAACTAGGATACTTAACTACCTTAGATAAGTTACTTAATCACTGTGCCTCAGTTTCCTCATCTGTAAAGTGAGGCTAATGAATTAATACATTTGAATAGTTAGAGATGATTGAGAGACATTCACATTATTTCCCAAATCTATAGGTTGCTAGATTTGGATGAGACTAAGACATTTTTTTGTACTTTCACTGACCTTAGAATTGTGTGATTTTGCAGTTATTTATTAACTTGTCCTTAAAGGATGGATTATTTGGAGAGTCAAAGAGATAGCTCTCAGACTTCCCTATAATTCCAGAATATGTATGTCTATGTTCTGACACATACCTGAGGATAAGTTTTTAAAAGGGAGTGCTGAAGTGTAGAGAAAAAGAAATGATTAGAAGGAGAGGAACAAGGACTAAAGGTTTCAATTTTTGCTCAGAACCCTTTAAGTACCAGAAAACTCAAATCTTCTAAAAATTTCTCTATCAGTCTAGTGGGCTTTCATTTTTGTACCTAAATTTGTACCCCTTCCACCCCTTCCATTTATGTTCCTCTTCCAGTGTTTCTGAGAGTTCTAATTTCATAGATTTTTTTTTTTTTTTTAAGGAGGTACCAGTGGTTGAACCTGGGACCTTGTACATGGGAAGCAGGTGTTCAAACCACCAAGCTATACCCACTCTCCAAGTTTCATAGATCTTTATTATTTCCCCTTGTTCTTTCTTTGAGTAAATAACACATTGTTCTTGCTCTGATTTTTCACAACTTTGTTCCTGGCTATTTGCTGGCTCGTTTCCCCTCTCTCAAGTGGTATTTTTAAATCTTATGAACCCCTTGTATCTCCTAGATGGCACCACTATTTTCTGTCCAGTCTCCACTTCTGGAACAATATCTTTGCCATTCTCCTTTTAGGTAAAATCCTAGGTCTGTTTTGCTTTCCCGTTTCTGTGAGGCCTGATTGCCTAATATGGTAAGGTATGTCCCAGACAAGACTGCACTGTCAAGATAGAACAACAGTTTGTCTAAGTTTAAAGGCACGGTAGGTAAGCTATCAGATAGAGTTAGTTATTTATGTGGCAAAGTAATATTTATCACAGTATATAATGTAACAGCCACTCTTTTTTTTTTTTTAAGCAAGCCTCTCTTGCTTTTAAAAGAGTGAAAAGATAATAAAATATATATTCTCTTCCTTCAACCTCTTTATCATTAGGTGGATGAGGGGGAAAAAAGGAAAAGGTAGTTTGTCCCCAGATGTGAGAGTTTTAAGGAAAAGTCTGAGAAATTTCAATACATGATATTGCTCAAAAGAATATAAAAAATACAGCTAGGTTTATTAAGTGATCGCTATTATGAACAGTCCTGTTGTAGCCAGCCTCTGGGAGTTGGCAGGCATTCCACATGCAGGAAAGCAAGCTCTCTTGGATCTGTAAAATTGATGACAATGAGCAGTCTCTGGGAAGGAGAGGAATAGCAATCAACCAGTCCTCTGTGTGGCAGCTGCCTTCTATCCCATGTGCACTGAAGAATCATCTCTAGTGGCAGACTCCACATAGGCCTGGAAGGATTTTTCCTCTCACTGTACACTTGCTCTTGCTTTACAACTGTAGTTTCTTAAAATACTGTAGATGTTGTGATTTTCTATATATGGGTCATACTTGTGCCTTGCTGTAGCCCAAGCTGTATAAACCATCTTCAGAACAAAGTTTCTTTTGGCATCTTCCTTTTAAGGTCTCTATTAATTTTAGGTCCTTCTGTTGCCAAGGAAATCTCAGTAATCAAAGCTCAAATATATTCCTTTGAGACCTTGTAATTTTTGGATCCACTGTTCCATTACATCAGTGAACTCTGCTTTAGTCAGAAACCTATTTTTAAGATAGAATAAATTGACCTTCAGGGTATTTGTTTGGGCTTCTCAAACATCTTATGGAAAGATGTGTAAAGTTTATCATCTATTAAGGATAGTTTGGTTAACCTCTTGCCAAGCTTTTCTTTTCTGATTTCTTCCTTCTCCTGCCTCCAATTGCTTTCAAGATATTGGTTTGTGTTAGTGACTTGTGACCCTATGCCTCTTTGTCAGAGGGACACTGAGGAGCTTGAAACTCTGCTTGAACTTTTTTTCCTTCGTTTTTTTTTTTCTTTTCATTTTCTTTTGTTGAACTTTTTTTATGATAATAAAAAGTAATAGGGAAGCAGATGTGGCTCAAACAGTTGGGCTCCTCCCTACCATATGGGAGGTCCCAGGTTTGGTTCCTGGTGCCTCATAAAGAAGCCGAGCAGACACAGAGGGCAAACAAATGAGTGCAAACAACGAAGTGGGGAAGGAATAAATAAATAAATAAATATTTTTAAAAATTTTGTTGCCAAGAAAAAAAGAAAAAAAAAGTAATATGTTTCATTATAGAAAACTTATGAAATATAGGAAGGTATAAAGCAGTGGTTCTCAAAAGCAATAGTAGCATTACTAAAGAGGGTTGTAAAAATTCATAAGGTTACTTTTGGGAGTCACAAAGATAGGGGATGTTTTACATGCATTTAGTGGTCAACGGCCTTCTACTGTCACCAGGACCGAGCACTTATACATGAAAATACATATTTTATTATAAATTACTTTCCTTTTATTTCTTCTATATATTATATTACTGATTTTTTATTATTTTAGCTATATGTTATGAATTTTATGTCAGGATAGTAAAGGGGAGGATATTAGAAAATAGTTGTTATATAAAGGGGATTGTTTCTGCTTTAAAGAACAAGAAGAAATTGCCTATAACATACCATTCAGAGGAAATCACTATTAACATTCTGGTTACTTTCCTGCTGGTATTCTACCGAAGTTTTTTTGCTTTTGTTTTTTGTTTTAATGTTTTTAATATATAGCATGTCTAAGACCATCTAAGGACATTTTTAAGAAAAGGATCATTTTCAGTTGTTTTCCTGAGGCCCCATCATTACCATGATGACAATTTCATAAGGTTGTCTTCAAAGTAGTTGGGTTCAACTTTTATCAAAGTAGTCTTTTCTGTGATGGCTTTGATCATAGACAGCCTCCAGGAATAATTATTCCTTTTTCAGTTGGAGTTTGAGAGTTACCTTGGTTACAAAAGTATACATTTCTTCTGTTGACAGTGCGGCTGGAGAGCCTTAACCATTGCTTAGATTTAGCTAAATATCAGAGTTCTAGCCCCATGATTGAGGTAGAAAGCTTAGTGTGGGATTTACAGCTCCTTTTGAGCAATTAGAATGTTTATGGATTTGCCCCAGCAGGAATGTTGAGCTTGAGGCACTAACAGATGTTGCCTTTAAACGTTTTATTTTGGTAGGATCTAAATGGTAGGATAATTGTGATGAAAATGTAAAAATGAATGATTATAACCTGGCATTTAAAATTTTTCTCTATGCCATCTCAGTTTTCAATCAAGCGAATTCAGGAATCAGATAGCAGCCATTAAGTGACCTGGGTCTTTTTCATATAAAGAAGCCATAGTTTTGTAAACAAATATGATCCTTTAAGGTACATAAATGTTCACACAGGTGTGTCTTAAAAGAATGTGATCGTGGGGCCGGCTCGATAGCCCAGTGGATAGGGCACCGGCATACCACACGGGAGGCCCCAGGTTCAGTTCCCGGGGACCTCTCCTAGCGGGCAGACCGCCTTGAGAATGGCAAGCCACCATGGGCGGGCCAGAGTCGCCGTGGGCAGGGCAAAAAACTGCCACGGACAGGGCAAAAGCCGCCACAGGCAGGGCAGGTAGCCCGCGAATGGAGTGCAGCCAGCCACCCGCGAACTGAAAGCTGGCCGTGAATGGAAGCAGAAGCCGCCCACAAGCGGGGAAAGCTGCGCCTGCGCAGTGACCAGTCTTGGCGCGTCGCCGCAGCAGGGGGGAAGGGGAGATATG
>PVKH010016700.1:0-15654 GCA_004027955.1 Chaetophractus vellerosus
ATCTCCAGAACTCTTCTCCTCCCAGGGCTCTGGGAAGGGACTGATATGGGCTGATATGGGTTGATAGGGGCTGCTATGATCTTGCTCAAAGCCTAAACACCCTAATCACATGGTTGGTTTTTATGGTATGGCCAGTCCCCACCCTAAAGCTGTTGGTGTGGCTGGCCCCACATTGTAACTATCAGGTGTGATCCTGGGCCCACCATGAAGAATAAAAGACATTCATATCACAAGAAATTCCCTAGGGATAGGGAACAAAGACCAGGCAAGTGTTTCATTATACTACAAGTGTGTCCTAAAAGCCTTTGTCAGAGCCTTGCTGAAGTATGGATATGTCATAAAGACAACATTGTCCTACCAAATTTCCTTATCAAAAAAGGAAGGAAGTGTAGTTTGTATTAATGGGCTCATGCTGTTTTCTAAGAATCACCACATTCTTCTTTATGTGTACACTAACATTCTCTGTAGCCATCTACTCTATGGGTTTGTAGGTGAAATACATTGAATTTATTAGTCTATCATTTCAAGAATCTTTTCTCCATTTCACATTTCTGTTTTCATTTGGTACTTTCTGCCTTCTACTCAATGTCTGAAAGAATAATTTCTTGATCGTAACTCAAGGTTCTGATTATTCTAGATTAGAGATGGATTTTATTTAACACTTTAGGATCCATCCAGACATCTAAGAAGTTCTAGGAAAAAATTCCCATATTCTAGAGGAGTTCTAAACAATAAAATTTTCTGTGAGACTGGAAATATTCTATATCTGCACTGTCCATTATAGTAGTCCCTAGCCACATTTGGCTATGAGTCCTTGAAATGTAACTGGTGCAACTGAGGTCCTGAATTTTTAAAATTAATTTTAGTTTAACATTAAATAACTATATGTGGTTAATGGCTATCATATTGGACAGCATGTAACTATGGGCAGGCCAAAACTGGTTTGAGGGGATTTCTTAATCCCCTCAAAGGTTAATCCTGTAACCTTTCCTTCTGATCTTGTTTTCCCAGTAGACAAGCTTAACTGCAGATCATATAACCAGATCAGAGAAACACCGACTCTTGTCCTTGTGACAACATTTGAAACACCAGGAACAAAGATGACCTTCCTTAGAACCAAAATTATAAGGACAGAGAAACATCAGAAGCAAGGCAAGAAGTGAGAGGTCCTTCAATAAGGAAGAGCCAGCCTAAAGTCCACTCTCCCAGATATAGACACCTCTTTAATTGACCATTTAGACTATGCCAAGTCAAACCTCCCCAACTCTGTCCCCATCTCCCACCTCCCATTTCTACAAAACTTCCCTTAGTTCTGAGATGAGGGAGATTAATTTGAGCCTTGCCTCCTGTCTCCTTGCTGGTCAACTTCACAGTAAAACTCTTTCCTTTCTCAAAATCCCAGAGACATAGTATTGGCCTCTGTGCACATGGGGCAGAGAACCTTTGCTCAGTAACGTGGATAGACAGAGAAAGACCTTCAATTAGAAAACTATAATATGCTGACAAGAAATTAATGCTTACTATAGGTACTCATATCTTAAATTAATTATTTAAGGGTTGCATCCACAGAAGTTATGAAGAGAAATCAATGTTTTACTGAAGCCTTCACACAGTACAATTAGAACTGGAAGTGTTTTTACACAGAGGTATATTGGAAAGATGTGGCTTGCATTCTTAACTCTGATTTTGCATCCTGGGTTGTTAAATCAGCCTGCCATAACTTATAACGTGAGTGTGTGTGTGTGTGTGTGTACACACAAACACATAGAATCATATGTTAGTGTGTGTAGGCAAATCCATACCTAATTTCACCCTACATCTGAGCCTGCATTCCACATTTCCTTATCAATAATTAATTTTTTGTGACAAGAAAATCAGGAGGAGCCCCAGGATTTGTTAAATGTTTCTGAGGTTTTGGCCAGACTGAATACTTTATTCTTAACAATTCATGGGTTAATAAACAAAGGACAATGCTAATACCCTATTCTGGGGCCTTAACTGTGTATGGTCTTGCCCCTCTCCTCCCAATCCGGTATGGCTTTTCTATTTAAGGGGAGATTAGGTTGGTCTGACAAAGCACAGCTCAGTCACTCACTGACTCAGTGACAAATCTGAGGCACCATGCACCCTTGTCCTGGCCCTCTTTGTTTCTCAGCTAACAAACTTGAAAGATTAGCAAAGTGACCAGATCAATCTCCTAAGGGTATTCTGTGGGAATAATGCATTTGTAAATGGACAAGCACTTTGTAAAAATGATTCCAACATAAAGTACTAAGTGTTATTTTATGCCTCCTAATATACACAACCCATTTACAGGCTCAATTCCTTTGTATTTTTTTTTTTTTTTTGACACAGTTGGAAGAGGAACAATTAACTCCTGCCATTGTGTTCTAAGTAATTACTGATTACCCCATACCTTCTTGGAAAATTATGCAGAATGGAAAATAAAACCAAGCAGTGACCTGTAAGTGGTATCTAGTGTTTGTAGATAGTAAATGCTGGACCCCAGCTCCATTTACGTGTGTGTTGCTTAGCTCTCCCCAGCCAAGGATGATGGACGATAGTACTGGAGTCCAGAGAACGGAGCCCTGAGGCCATTACTGCTTCACTGCACTAATGGGCTCTGAACTTGTTTAAGAGAGAGCAATTAATTCTTAGCCTAGCTTGGCAGCGGAAGCTTCCAGAGCTGACATTTTTGTATATCCTAGAACTAACCATCACATATTTACCCTTGGCTCCTTCTTGAAAGGACAAACTTCAAACATATATAGGGCGGGAAAAAAATACTAAATGTAGGTGAGGTCCCCACCCCCTCCCCCCCAAAAAAGGTGTCTTTGTTTTCAATTGTTGGCATATATTCAGCCTTCTTGGGAATTCCCTACTCGTCACCCCCCCCCCCAAAAAAAAAAGAAAGCAGATTCTATCTACCCTCTTAATAAGGAGTATCATTACTTGCCTTCTGCACTTTCCCACAGGTTCATCAAAAAGAAAGATGCTGATTTTAGGAAAAGGAAGGAGGTTTGCCTGAATCATGGAAGAATTTAGAGATAGGAGGAGAAGCTGAAGTGGACAAAAGCAAGCAAGGCATTAATGGTCTTTAAGTAACACATTTAAAGGTTCGCTGCTTTTATGTTAAAATCATTAGGCATGATTAACACTTTGGCAACTCAGTAAATAAGACTTTTTACTTCTTTGAAAGAATTCTGGGCAGTGGGTGGAGAAAGCAGAAAGAGAAACATAATTAGGAGGTGGGTGGAGAGGCAGGGGGCCCTTCCAAAGCCTATACTTGGGGGGCTTGCTTTTATAATGTATAACTCAGCCAGTTCACCCCTCCATTGTTACATGCTAAATGATGCTTTATTCTTGTTCCATAATCGAGGGAGAATTACAGTTTAGAAGTAATATTTAAAAATGGATTATCTAAATGTATACTGCTTATTATGTTGACTCAGTACATTATGTGTATAGGTTGTAAAACATTTTAGGGATTAGGCTGTAATTAATTTTTTATCACTTTAATTTCTTATTTTGTTCCCTCTGCCCCTTTGCCTGCAATAGTCCCTAAAAGGAATTTTTAAAAGATACTTGAATATATATATATATATGTATATTAAAGAAGTTGCAGGTTTACAGAATAATCATGCAAAAAATACAAAATATATCCTCTATTATTAACACCTTGCCATTGTGTGTGGTACATTTGTAACAATTGATGAAAGTGAATTTTTATAATTGTACTATTAGTTATAGTCCATGGTTTAATTTAGGGTTCACTGTTTTGTGCAGTTCCATGGAGTTTTAAGAATATATTCAACCCAACATTTTCCCTCTTAACCATATTTAGATATATGTTTCAGTGTTGTTAACTATGTTCACAATGTCATGCTATATCACCAACATCTATTACCAAAACATTTACATTGTTCCAAATAGAAATTCTGTACAATTTGAGCCTTAACTCCCTATTCCATATCCCCACCCCATCCTTTGGTAACCTATAATTCTAAATTCTGACTCTATGAGTTTACTTAATTCTATTTCATATCAGTAAGATCACACAATATTTGTCCTTTTGTGTCTGGCTTATTTCACTCAACATGATGTATTCAAAATTCATCCATTTTGTCACATGTATCAGAACTTCATTCTTTTTTATGGCTGAATAATAATTCCATTGTGTGTATATACCACATTTTGATTATCCATTCATCTATTGATGGACACTTGGGTTGCTTCCATATTTTGGCAATTGTGAATAATGTTGCTATGAACATCATTGTGCAAATATCTCTTTGTGTTCTGGCTTTCACTTCTTTTGGGTGTGTACCTACAAGTGGGATTACCAGGTCATATGGTAATTCTATAGTTAACATTCTGAAGGGCTGCCAAACTGTATTCCAGAGTGGCTACACCATTTTATATTCCTATGAACAATAGGAATGAGTGTTCCTGTTTCTCCACATCCTCTCCAACACTTGTAATTTTCCATTTTTTTATATATGCCCCCCTCTTTCTGCTTGTTCTTGCTGTGTTCATTTTTTTTGCATTCTTCTGTGTCTGCTTGTCTCCCCCCACTGCAGTGTCCCACCGAGTCAGCTCACCGTGCGGCAGCCTGCCTGCTTGTGGCGGCTTGCTCTGCTCGCAGGGGCTTGCCCTGCCTGTGGCAGCTTTGCCCTGCCCATGGCAGCTTGCCTTCTCTAGGTGGTCTGCCTGCTCGAGGAGGCCCCGGGAACCGAACCCAGGACCTCCCATGTGGTAAACCGGAGCCCTACTAATTAAGCTACAGTTGGTTCCCTCCATTTTTTAATAGTAGTCATTCTAATGAGTGTGGAATGGTATCTTATAGTTTTTAAAATCAATTTTATTGATACATATTAATAAAGCATAAATTCATTCAAAATGCACAATCAATGGTATTTGGTATAATCACATAGTTGTACATTCATCACTTCAATCATTTTTATTTTTTTTTATTTTTTATTTTTTTTTTCATTACATATCTCCCCTTCCCCCCCGTTGCGGCGACGCGCCGAGACTTGGTCACTGCGCAGGCGCGGCTTTCCCCGCTTGTGGGCGGCTTCTGCTTCTATTCACGGCCGGCTCTTGCTTCAGTTCGCGGGTGGCTGGCTGCGTTCCATTCGCGGGCGACCTGCTCTGCCCGTGGCGGCTCTTGCCATGTCCGTGGCAGCTTTTTGCCCTGCCCACGGCGGCTCTGGCCCGCCCATGGCGGCTTGCCATTCTCAAGGCGGTCTGCCCGCTCGGAGAGGTCCCCGGGAACCGAACCCAGGGCCTCCCATGTGGTATCCCAGCGCGCTCTTTATCCACTGAGCTATCTAGCCGGGCCCCACTTCAATCATTTTTAAGCATTTTTATTATTCCAGTAATAATAATAATAATAATAATAACAACAATAATGCTAAAAAACAAAAACCAGCCAACCAACCAACCAACCAACTAACCAAACAAACAAAACTCATCACCTTTCAATCTTTCTATGCTTCCCCTGCCATACATAGCTGTTATTCTGTTTCCTTCTCTACTTATTTGTATTTATATTTTGGAAAAACAGTCCTATAGATGCAATATCACCCATATTCATATTTTACATGAGGTTACACTCTTATACAGTCCCATGTTACATTTTTAAGCTTTCTTTCTAGTAATATGCATGTCCTTAGACATTCCATTTCAACCACTATCATATCCATATAATATCTCTGCTAGTCACAAACAGTATAATATTCTTCCATAAATTCCATTCATTTCCAAAGATTCATAAAAAATTTTTAACCAATTCTGCACAGATTAACCATCAGCTTTCCATTCTCTACCCTCATTCTATTTTCTAGTGACCTATATTCTAATTAATAATTCCATGACTTTATGTAATATTTAGTTCATAATACCGCAATCATATAGTATTTGTCCTATTGTGTCTGACTTGCTTCACTCAACATAATGTCCTCCAGGTTCATCCAAGTTGTCATATGCTTCATGACTTCATTTCTTCTTACTGCTGCAGAATATTCCATTGTGTACATACATCACAATTTGTTTACCCATTTATCAGTTGATGGATACCTGGGTTATTTCCAACTTTTGGTAATCGTGAATAAAGCCTCTATAAACATCGGTGTGTAGATGTCAATTCGTGTCACTGCTCTCAGTTCTTCTGGGTGTATACCTACTAATGGTATTGCCAGGTCACATGGCAAGTCTATATTCAACTTCCTTAGGAACTGCCAAACATTCTTCCACAGTGGCTGTACCATTCTACCTACCCAACAACAGTGAACAAGCATTCTTCTCTCTCCACATCCTCTCCAACATTTACAGTTTTCTGACTTTTTAATGGTGACCAGTCCAATAGGTGTGAAATGATGTCTCCTTGTAGTTTTGATTTGCATTTCCCTAATCACTAGTGATGTTGAACACTTTTTGAGGTGTTTCTTTGCCATTTGTATTTCTTTGGACAACTGTGTTTTCAAGTCTTTTGCCCATTTTTTAATTGGGTAGTTCATCTTTTTATTGTTGAGTTGTATGATCTCTTTATATATCATGGATATTAAACCCTTATTGGATATGTGATTGCCAAATATTTTCTCCCACTGAATTGGCTGTCTTTACACCCTTTTGACAAAGTCCTTTGAGATATAAAGTTTAATTTTGAGGAGGTCCCATTCATCTATTTTTCCTTTTGTTGCTTGTGCTTTGGGTGTAAGTGTTAAGAAACTACTGCCTACCATAAGATCTTGAAGATGTTTTCCTACATTTTCTTCTAGGAGTTTTATGGTTGTCACTTTTATATTTAGGTTCTTGATCTATTTTGAGAATTTTTATAAAAGGTATGAGAGGGGGGTCCTATTTCTTTTTTTTGGATATAGCTATCCAGTTCTCCCAGCACCATTTTTTTTTAAATTGACTGTTGTGGTCCAGCTGGGAGGGCTTGACAGCCTTGTCAAAAATCACTTGACTGTAGATGTGAGGGTCTATTTCTGAGTTCTCAATTTGGTTCCATTGGTCAATCTGTGTCTTTATGCTAGTACCATGCTGTTTTAACCACTGTAGCTAAGTAATATACTTTAAAGTCAGGAAGTGACAGTCTTCTAACGTCATTCTTATTAAAGACATTTTTGGCTATTTGGGGCTACTTACTGTTCCAAATAAATTTGGCTTTTCCATTTCTTCAAAAAACACTGTTGGGATTTTTATTGGGATTGCGTTGAATCTGTAAATCAGTTTGTGTAGAATGATATTTCTTCTACCAATCCATAAACATGGAATGTCCTTCCACTTATTTAAGTCTTCTTTGGTTTCTTTTAGCAATGTTTTGTAGTTTTCTGAATATAGATCCTTTATGCCCTTGGTTAAGTTTATTCCTAAATAGTTGATTGCTTTAGTCGCTATTGTAAATAAATTTTTTTTTCTGATTTCCTCCTCAGATTGCACGTCAGTAGTGTATAGAAATGGTTATTGGTTTTGCTTAATAATCTTGTATCCTGCCACTTTGCTGAACTCATCTATTAATTCTAGTAGCTTTGTTGTGGATTTTTCAGGATTTTATAGATATAGGATCATATCATCAGCATAGTGAAAATTTTACTTCTTCCTTTCTTATTTAGGTGACTTTAATTTCTTTATCTAGCCAATTGCTCTAGCTAGAACTTCTAGCACAATATTGAATAACAGTGGACAATTCTTGTCTTGTTCCTGATTTCAGCAGGAAAGCTTTCAGTCTTCACCATTGTATAAAATGCTAGCTATAGGTTTTTCATATATGCACCGTACCATATTGAGAAAGCTTCCTTTTATTCCATCTTTTGGAGTGTTTTTTTTTTAATCAAGAAAGGGTGCTGTATTTTATCATATGCCTTTTCTCCATCAATCAAGAGGATCATGTGATTTTTCTTCTCTAATTTATCAATGTGGTTTATTACACTAATTGATTTTATTTTGTTGAACCACTCTTGCACAACTGGGATAAAACTCATTTGATCATGGTGCCTAATTCTTTTAATGTGCTTTCGGATTTGGTTTGCAAATATTTTCTTGAGGCCTTTTACATCCATATTTATTAGAGGTATTGTTCTGTAATTTTCTTTTTTCATAGTATATTTATCTGGTGTTAGTATTAGGATGATGTTGTCTTCAC
Organism: Chaetophractus vellerosus; assembly: GCA_004027955.1. NCBI lineage: Eukaryota > Metazoa > Chordata > Mammalia > Cingulata > Chlamyphoridae > Chaetophractus > Chaetophractus vellerosus. The sequence continues at coordinate 8,153 of PVKH010016700.1, forward strand.
AGAATGAGTTTGGTAGCATTCTTTCCTGTTCAATATTTTGGAAGAGCTTGAGCAAGACTGGTATTATATAGTCTGATTGATCAGTAGAATTCACCTGTGAAGCCATCCGGTCCTGGGCATTTCATCTTTGGGAGGTTTTTCATGACTGTTTCAACCTCTTCTCTTATGATTGGTTTGTTGAGGTTCTCTATTTCTTCTAGTGTCATATGTAGGTGGTTCATGTGTTTCTAGGAATTTATTCATCTCATTTACATTGTCTAGTTCTTTGGCATATAGTGGTTCATAGCAACCTCTTATGATCTCTCTTATTTCTGTGGGGTCAGTGGTAATGAACCTCACTCATTTCTGATTTTATTTATTTACATCTTTTTTTTCTTTGTCTCTCTAGCTAAGTATCTGTCGATTTTGTTGATCTTCTCAAAGAAACAACTTTTGATTTTGTTGATTCTATTGTTTTATTTTTGTTCTCTGTTTCATTTATTTCTTTGATATTTAATATTTCTCTTCTTTGGCTTGCTTTGGAATTAGTTTGCTGTTCTTTTTTTGTTTCTCCAGGTATGCAGTTAGATCTTCAATTTTAGCTTTTTCTTTTTTAATATAAGCATTGAAAGCTATAAAGTTCCCTCTTAGCACTGACTTTGTGGTGTCCCATATCATTTGATATGTTTTGTTCTCATTTTCATTTGTCTCAAGAGATTTCCTCAGTTCTCTTGCAATTTCTTCTTTGACCCACTGATTATTTAAGAGTGTGTTATTTAATCTTCATATACTTATGAATTTTCCCTTTTTCTGTCCATTATTGATTTACAGCTTCATTCTGTTATTATCAGAGAAAGTGTTTTGTATAATTTCAATCTTTTTTATTTTATTGAGACTTATCTTGTGACCCAACATATGGCCTATCCTGTAGAAAGATCCATGAACACTTGGAAAGAATGAATATCCTGCTGTTTTGGGGTGCAATTCTCTGTCTGTTAGGTCTAGTTCATTTATCATATTATTTAACTCTCTGTTTCTTTATTTATCCTCTGCCTAGATGATCTATCCAATACTGAGAGTGGTGTATTGAAGTCTCCAACAATTTTTGTAGAGGCAGCTTTACCAGTGTGTGCTTCATGAATCTTGAGGCACTCAGGTTAGGTGCATAAATATTTAGTATAGTTATTTCTTCATGCTGAATTGCCCCTTTTATTAATATATAACGACTTTCTTCATCCCTTACACCAGTTTTACATTTAAAATCTATCTTGTCCGATATTAGTATTGCTATTCCAGCTCTTTTTTGGTTACTATTTGCATGGAAAACTTTTTCCAACCTTTCACTTTTAACCTGTTTGTGTTCTTACATCTGAGGTGAGTCTCTGTAGACAACAAATAGATGGCTCATATGTTTTTATCCATTCTATAAGTCTATGTCTTTTGATTGGGGAATTCAAGCTATTGATATTCAATGTTATTACTGTAAAGGCATTACTTATGTTGTCCATTTTGTCCTTTGGCTTTCTGTTGTCATATTGTATTATTGTCTGTCTTTTTACCCTTTAATTTTCCCTACATATAATCTTCATTTCTACACTCTTCTTCAAGTTTCTGGCCCTTGTTTTTACCTTTCAGGCTGTAGCATTCCTTTTAATATCTCTTGTAATCCTGATTTTTTGGTAACATATTTTATCACTTATTGTTTGTTTTTGAAGACTTTGGACTCACCCACATTTTAGGACAGTTTTGCCAGATATAATTCTTGGCTGACAGTTTTTTTCTTTTAGTACCTTTAATATGCCATGCCACTTTCTTCAAATCTCCATCATTTTTGATGAGAGGTTGACACTTAATCTTATTGAGATTCCCTTGTATGTGATGCTTTGCTTTCCTATAGCTGATTTCAGAATCCTTTCTTTATCTCCGATATTTGTCATTCTGAATAGTAGGTATCTCAGGGTAGGTCTATTCGGATTTATTCTGTTTGGGGTGCATTGTCCTTCATCGATATTGATATTTATGTCCTTCATAAGGGTTGGGAAGTTTTTGATCATTATTTCTTCAAATAGTCTTTCTGCCCCTTTTCCATTCTCTTCTCCTTCTGGGACACCAATAAAGTGTATGTTTGTGCATTTCATGTTGTCATTCAGTTTCCTGAGACCCTGTTCCACTTTTTCCATTCTCTTCTCTTTCTGTTCTCCTGTCTCTTCCAGTTCAGATGTTCTGTCTTCGAAATCACTAATTCTGTCTTCAAGCCATTCAAATCTGCTTTTCTGTGCCTCCAATGTATTTTTAATCTCATCCATCATGTTTTTCATTCTGATAAGGTCTGTTGCTTTTTTTTTTTTTTGCAGACTTTCAAATTGTTCTTTATGCTCACCCAGTGTATTCTTAATATCCCTTTTCTCTTTAGTCATATTTTCTTTCAATCCTTTGACTTGATTTAGGAGAGCTGTGTGATTATCATTAATTGTTTTAAATCCTGTATCCCCTTAGGATATTTGGTTTATTCCTTTTGCTAGGTCATCTAGTATGGCTTGTAAATTTTTGCTGATGTTTAGGCATCTAAATATGTTGGTGAAATTACTCTGATGGCTAATTTCTCTCTTTTGCATATTTTTCACAGCTCTTCTTTGATATTTGGTTCAACTTATTCTCAGTCTTTAAAATTGTCCAGCTTAAGCTGTCAAAATAGGCCAGGGACTCAATAATGGGTGCACATTTTCTCCCAGGAATTAGGGTACAGAAGAACCAAAAGCAGGGTTTGTCCATGCAATTTCCAGACTGGCCAGCAGATGGTGTTTGTCAGCACACATTTCCATGGCGTTTCAATCTGTTTTCTTGTGTTCGGGTCTGGTCAGAGTCGAGATTCAAAGTGGGCTCTGCTGGGGTACTTTATTGAAGAAAAGCCTCCCAACTTCCCTTCCCTTTTCCCTTGTAATAACTGACAGGGAGGAAGATGCTTGTTCCTCTTACAGTCATCTGCAGTGGTATCTCATAGTTTTGATTTGCATTTGCCTAATGGCGTAGTGATGTTGAGCCACCTTCCATGTGTATATTTGGCCATTTGTATATCTTCTTTGGAGAAATGTCTATTCAAGTCTTTTGCCCATTTCTTAATTGGGTTGTTTGTCTTTTTTTTGTTATTGTTGAGGTTAAGGATTTCCTTATATATTATGGATATTAAACCCTTATCAGATATGTGGTTTCCAATTTTTTTCTCCCATTGTGTAGGTTTTCATTTTATTTTCATCATAAAATTCTTTGAGGTGCAAAAGGTTCTAATTTTGAGGAGGTCCCATTTATCTATTTTTTCTTTTGTTGCTTGTGATTTGGATATAAAGTCTAAGAAACGATTGTCTAACACAAGGTCTTAAAGATGTTTCCATACGTTTCATCTAGTAGCTTGATAGTTCTGGCTCTTATATTTAGGCCTTTGGTTCATTTTGAGTTTATTTTTGTGTATTGTGTGAGGTTGGACCCACCTTCATTCCATGTTCATGGATTGGAGGACTAAATATTGTTCAGATGTCAATTCTACTCAAAGCAATCTACAGATTCAATGCAATCCCCAACAAAATTTCAATAGCCTTCTTTGCAGAAATGGAAAAGGCAATCATCATATTTATATGGAAGGGTAAGGGGTCCCAAATAACCAAAGCCCTATTAAAAAAGAAAAATGAAGTTAGAGGACTCACACTTCTTGATCTTAAACCTTATTTCAAAGCTACAGTAATCAAAACAGCATGGTATTGAAAGAACAACAGACATATAGACTAATGGAATTGAGTTGAGAGCTCAGATATTAACCCTCATGTTTATGGCCAACTGATATTTTACAATGGGGCAAAGACCACTCAACTTGCAAAGAACAATCTCTTCAACAAATGATGCTGGGAAAACCAGATCTCCATTTGGAAAATATACCTGAATATTTTGATCCAACAGCTAAGAAAGAGCTCTTGGAACAACTCATGTGGAAACAACCCAGAAGAAGATGTGACTGCAGCAGGAAAAAGAAGTAGTTCTTCTTGACAGAATTTTTTCCCTACCTAAATTACAGGTTTATCATAGGTTTTCTTCAATTATCTATTCAAGTTAGTTTTTAAATTGAAAATATGGTGTTTTAATTTGCCAGGTTGCTGAAGGCAGATTCCATAATATGGATTGCCTTTTAACAATGACAATTTATTACCTTACAGTTTTGAGGCTGAGAAAAATGTCCAAATCAAGGCATCATCAAGGCAATGCTTTCTTCCCGAAGACTGGCTGCTGGCAATCCTTGACTCCTCTGCAACATGGCAAAGCACATGGTTGTGCCTGCTTGTCTCTCCCTTCACTTCCAGGTTTTGTTGTTTTTCTGTTTCTTGTTTCCATGGCTTTCTCTCCCTCTGCCCTTCTTTCTCTCTGTATTCATTCCATTTATAAAGGACTCTAGTAAGAGAATTAAGGCCCATCCTCAATGAGGTGGATCATACCTTAACTGAAGTAGCCTTGTCAAAATATCCTACTGACAATTGTTTCACATCCACAGGAATAGATAAGCTGGGGTACATACAGCTTCAATGCCACAGATGGGCATGGGCATTGAGTGGTGGTGGGATTTGTTTTCATAAAAATGTAGGTAATAAGCAAGATGCACATTGGAAATGCAATAGATTCTCACCAAATTGTCCATAGATGAGTGGTTTCCTCACCGTGACAATCATCTGTTATACTACAATATATTTAAATTGAGAGCTTTGCTAAAGTCAATATCCTAATGGCAAGCTGGCAAGGCTCTTGTATTGTGAATTTCTATAAAAAAAAGCAAATGATCAAATACTTATGAGCCAATATACTGTGTCAAAACACGATTTCATACAAACTTGATTTTTCTGGGACAGTTTGATTTTAATAGACTTCACTTTTAACTCTATAGTTATCCTTATGCTTATCAGATATTGTGTCCCAAGGAGCTCAGAGAAAGTTAACAATTTCTTGAGAGCTTTCAGGAAAATAAAATAGACATGACATTTTTCTTGCTGTTTTTAATGTTTGTGAATAAATTAAGATGATAGGGTTACCAAAACTTCAACTCTACATCCTTAGTTTATACCCAGAGCTCCCATCTTTCCCTCATTTTCCTCATATTTTGCTTATGATTCTAGGCTAAAATTCTCTGTGCCCATTCACTTGTTGAAAACCGGCTATAGAGTAATACTTAGGCACAGAGGATTTGTTTTCAGTTTCACCTATTAAGGCAACCCCTAAAGTCTATGGCATGAAGAGCTGTAGCAGTTTGGCAGTTTGATATAGTTATGAATTAAGAAAATAGGTATTGGATTATGCTTGTAAACTGGTCTGCTAATCTGGTCATGATTAAGTTATGATTAGGGTGTTGACTGGGCCATGTCAATAGGGCGTTGAGCCCCACCCCTTGGTGGGTGGGGTCTCGAAGATAAAAGACATGGCAAAGGACAGTGTTAGAGCAGTTTTGAGTTGGAGTTGTGATGCAGAGACTTGAGCTGGAGCCTTGGGAAGTAACGCACAGAGGAGTTTGGTCGTGAGGAAAGAGAGAAGGTCCTGGGAAGAGAAGCTGGTAGTCTACAGCTGGCCTTGTGGCACAAAGCAAGCCTGAGCCCAGAGAGAGACAAGCCCTGGGAAGAGAAGAACCCAAGAAGCCTGAACCGTGGCAAACATCGGCAGCTGTCATGCTTTAACTCGTGACAACAGACTTTGGTGAAGGAAGAAATTTATGCTTTATGGCCTGGTAACTGTAAGCTTCTACCCCAAATAAATACCCTTTATACACACCAACAGATTTCTGGTATTTTGCACCAGCACCCCTTTGGCTGACTAATACAAGTGCTAAGGCACTGATTTGGAATTCATGTTCTGTGAGACTGGTGTGGGTAGAAGTGAGAATCTTAGCCATCTGAACCACAATGTGGCTTCATTATCCTGCAGCCATGCTCAGGGTGAAGTAGTGCCTTAGATATTTTCACATACTTTATTTTCCTTTGGAATATGGGCCTTCTGCTATTTTCATTAGCTTTTCCAGCACTCATGACAGTTCCTTATATGCTATATATACGCAGCAGACATTTTCTTTAACACATCAATAAAAGCAACTGTATTGCAGGGCTTTCTGCTGCAGATCTTGAAGTAAAACAGTTTTGTGGCTCTTGTTGGGTTGATAGCAAAGTGGAGCACAGGTAAATAAAGGGAGGCAGCAGCTTCCTTTTGACTTCCTTCCCAAGGTCAGAGTGGGAAGAGAGTGCCTTCCTTTGCAGAACATTCTTCATGCGTCTGTTACCTATCCCATTGGGCTTAATTCTGTTCTTAATGAGCTGCACACCTGTGTCCCTGGCTGGCTGCCCTCCACACAGTGGGGAGAGGCGAGGGAGGGAGACTTTTTCCTTCATCCCGAGAGCGCTGCTCTTCGGAGCTGTGCCCGTCTGCATTTTGTTGAGCATCCCAAGTGTGGGTGGTATTCTGAACACCTTCCCATTATGATAAGCAGCCAAGATCCGCTTTGTTAGGCAGATTGAGGCTAAAGACAGTGAAATTTCTCAGCTATATCCAGGGACACGACAACCCAAGCAAATTTCTCCATTGCACAATGTGTTGATGAAAACCGTGCCTGCCTTTTATTTTTCCTGGTTGGTGGAAGCTGATCTCAGCTCAAGGAAGATGGTAGTGGAGATGGCCCAAGTCTTGAGCCTTTTGAGGATGACCTCACAGTGAAGAAAGCAAATAAGTCCTGAGAGCTGTTATTGGCTTTTGTCAGCCCACCATTCTTTGTGGTATATCTTTGGTAAGGGCCTGGATTAGGGAGGGGTTGCATAGTAGCAACTCATCTAGATTTTTATTTTTCACTCTTATCATATCCCAAGAAACTGGTAGGAAATATTTTCCCAAAATTTTGAGGGAACATTTGGGGTGGTAGAACTCAAAATGTAGACTACATGAGGTATGCGGAATTCACTTCTAGGGTGCCCTGGGAGCATGTTAAAGAGATAAGCAGTCTATCTCTGGAGCAGCTGAAACTGAGACACCATAAAAATCCAGTGGGGGGGGGGGGTCAAATCTGAAGACAGGAGCCAGGCATGCTGAAATACAGAAGGCAGAGAAAACAGTGACGGTGATATGACTCCAAGACTCACACTCCAGAAGCACACCCTGAGTATGGCTGCTGGTTTATGATGTTTCTTCTCATGTGACAAGCTCTACATGGCATCATCCAGGGTGAGGGTCAGCATGGGTACTGTCTCAATCCACCTGTTTGTGTCTATCTCCAACCCTACTACACCTGTCCAAGCCTATGTTAACTCTCATTTTCTCTTTGGACTTCTACCTTGCCTAAGCCATTGGTTGCCAGATCATGCACTCTTAACAGTAGACACACACCTCCAATATATGTTTATTTACTTCTAAACAACACAGTTGTAGTGTTGTACTAGTATTTCACGTACATTATAAAACACAAACAGAAATAGAAATTTTGAAATAAACAATAAAAACTAGCTATTCCCATGTTA
>PVKH010016701.1:0-15657 GCA_004027955.1 Chaetophractus vellerosus
TTGTCTCCCCCTGCTGCGGCGACGTGCCGCGTCAGCTCACTGCGCAGGCGGCTTGTCCCGCTTGTGGGTGGGTCTGCTTCCGTTCCTGGGTGGCTTTTTTGCTCCGTTCGCAGGCGGCTCACCCTGCCCGTGGCGGCTTTGCCCTGCCTGTGGTGGCTTTTTGCCCTGCCCACGGCAGCTCTGCCCCGCCCACGGTGACTCTGCCCCACCCACGGTGGCTTTTGCCTTCTCAAGTGGTCTGCCCGCTCGGAGAGGTCCCCGGGAACTGAACCCGGGGCCTCCCATGTGGTGTACCGGCGCCCTATACTGCCGGCCCCCCTAGTGTCTTTCTTCTTCCTTCCTGCCTCCATTTCCCTCCCTCCAATGTTGGTTTCTGCACAAAGTTGTAGAAAACGGTTCCTTTTAAAAGGTGACATAAACTGGATGTTGTAGATCTTTGCATAATACATATACAGCTGAATACAGTGTTTAATAATCACCATAGAGTTATCATGTGATTGGATTAGGTTTAAATTTACCTGAAGATTTCAAACAAATGGACTCTAATTATAGACTTGAGAAGCGGAGTGAGTTTAAAACATAACTTAATTTTGCTGGCTGCTGCCAGATGTTGCTTCCTCGTCATGATTGAGGTGGCTTTGCTGCACACGTTTGATCATCTTTAGAGACTCCAGGTATCTTCTGTCTTAGTATTTAAAAAAAAAAGGGGGGGAGGAGAAATTCTTGTCACAAGAGAATCTGTGTCACCTTCTTGTATCAATTTTTAGAGAGCAGCTGTGGCAGCTGCTGAACTATATATGCCTGCTTTGTTTCCCTGCTTTCCTTTGACAGGTGGAGAAAGTATGGGAATTTTAAAGTGATTCTAAAATTAGTACATTTAATGGAACATTCACTTTCATGTGTATGTTATCTGGAATAGCAATATGAATCAGAAGAAGATTTAGAATTGTGTATAGAAAAGGCTTACTTCTGAAATTGAGGGACCGATACACTACAGGCAGTTTGGTTTGTGAGGGAAACACCCTCAGATGTTTTGGAACTCAGGGCTGGATGAAAGCACCTGTGGGAAAAGATTGTCCTACCCAGAAAACAATCCTTTGTTTAATGGGCAGAGTTTAGTGTTTTCTTTTGGGTAATTGACAACCTCATCTGTAGATGAGTTAGTGAAGTAACACTTCCAATAGTTGCAAGATAACATTCACTGCTTTCTTCTCCTTCTCACTGCTTCTGCTTCTGGGCCAGCTTGGACTGAGTTTTAAAGAGATTTGGCAACCAGAAATCCTGATCGTTGGTGTCAAGTCATTATGATGTGTGGCATGGAGGTGATTGCACTGCATGGAAACAGATGTGTTCTCATGGCAGGGTGGTTGGTGACAGTTGGTAAGTCTCTAGCACTTGGCTGGACTTACATCTTTCTTACCTACCTGGGGTGTCAGCTGTCCCCAAGTCCTCCAGTATTATCGTGCCCTGCTAGGTGGGAAGTGCAGCACTCCATCCCTCTGGGCACAGGACGGGGCACCTCCCCTGTCACCTCTTCTTCAGATTTCATGCTTCCCTGGAATTTTCCACTTCTGCTTTTCCACCCTTTTCTTCTGAGGGCTGCCATTTTCTGCATGGCTTTACCCATGCAGGGCATGACCCTTATTCTTTCCTTTTCCTAAAGGTCCACTGACATAAGGTGGTTGTGGCAGACTTGTATTGAAGGTTTGGGAATTAGAGCCCGGCACAAGCAGCATCTTGGCATGGTACATTAGGCACCACTGTCCTAAAAACCCATCAGTCGTTCCTGACACATCCCTCTAGCCACCATTCCCCCTCCACCTTCTCCTAGCTTAAGGTTTAACTTGCTGGCTTTTTGCTCTTTTCCCTTCCGTAGACTTTGCTCTTTTTTGATCTCCCAGCTTTAGGCCCTTCAACTCCTGTTACTTTCTTATCCAGAACAGTTTACCTGGATAAGTTAACCTCTTTACCCCCAAAATAAACCCTGTCTATATCTTTGCTGATCCCAAAATATATTACTAAGTTGCTTTCCCTGAAAAAAGGGCCCAGAACAAAGCATAGGCAGAAGCTTTGACACTTTAGTCTTTTTCTTTTAACCTGATCAAATTTTTAGATAAGCTTCTTCATTTCCGTCAAATCCTTCTACGAAAGAGAAGAACATTTTAGAGATTTAGTTTTCAGTTGCCGAGGTCAGACCTTCAAGTGTCAGGATATTTTGTTTAGTTTTGTTTTTCTTGCTCATTGTTTTTGTTTCTCTTTTTTCCTGTTTTTTTTTTAAAATCCCTTCTTTTTTATCCATTCAGACAATTAAAATCAATTGATTGAACCCTTTACTCCAGGAGGCTTTGTTGAACTCACACAGCCGAACAAGTCCTGCTCTTGAAGTGTGCTCAATCCTGAAAGGGGAGGGATCCCTGCACATAGTTGAGCAAAGAATTACAGTGTGGTGGTTGCTGAGAGGAAGAGACTGATTGCTGGAGGAAGTGCGGGAAGGCTTGAGGTCCTGCCAAGGCACTATAGAGCACTTGTTAAGAGCCCAGACTTTGGGATCAGACTGCCTGGGAAGCCAGCAGGACAAGTTACTTAACCACTTGCTATCTCAATTTCTTCAACTACAAAATAAGAATAATAATAGCTCTACTTCATAGGGATGTTGAGACCATTAAATGAGATAAGGTGCTTGGAAGGGTTTAGGATAAGGGTTGGCTCAAATTTTAATCTCCTTTCCTTTCCTTTTCCTTTTCTTTTCTTGCTTGCTCTCTTGCTTGCTTGCTTTCTTGCTTTCTTTCTTTCCTACGATCTATAGTAAGCATAAGTTTAACCTTGCACTTAAGGATATTCATACAAATACATAAAACTGACACATACTTAAAAATGTACAATATTTTACCTTTTTGTGTACAAATCACATTTCAGTTTCATAGAAACAAAATAGTCTTGGCAGCAGTTTGACAACCACTGGTCCAGCACTTCCTAAGTATTCAGCGAATGTTGCCTCTGGTATTATTATCCTCATTGTGTTGTTATTCTTACTGGGTGTTAAAGGACAATGCCTCTTGGCCCACTCAGTGGGCCATTTAACCCTCCTAGAGTCAAGCTGGCTCTGGCAGAAGAGTGTCCATGTCAGCTCTTTCCCTCATCTCGTTTCCCTTTGTTCACAGGACTGTCTGCTGCCAGCCTTTGCATGCTGATGAGCAGGGCACAGTTTTGGTGCTCCTGCTGCAGTTCTCCACCAGAGCATTGCCAGAAAGTTACAAGAGGGCGGGTGGGGAAGAATCCCCCATGGGCAGCAGAAGCAATCCGTCCTGTTTGAGCAGATGGCACTGGAGGAGAATAGCAGCTTCCTTCGTGCTGATCTACAGCCAAGAATCTGCGCAGTGAGGCAGCTGACGAGGTGCATGGTACAGCCAGGCCCACACCCTGGGCTCTCTGCAGTGGGAAGGAATTATTTTTTATGTGGCTTTAAAAGTGAAATTCTTCTCTGTCCTCTGAATGGGGCTTGGAATTGGGCTGTGATCAGATTACAGGGGAGGCTGTTCTGTAGTATTTGCACTGTGAGAAAAATCTCCTATGAGATTTGACGTGTAATCTTACTCCTTGGGCCCAAATGTACTTGGGATGGTGGATTCTGAGGCAGGCTTGGAGAATGTGAGCTTGAGAAGATGCTTAAACAGCCTGGGCCTAAAGCTTATCTGTGATTTTGGCAAATATTTCGGATTACTTGCCTTTTTCCTGTTTGTTTCCTTGCCCAACTCCTGTCACCCACATTCCAATCTGCTCTTTCTCCTCTGCTGCTTATGTAAGGCGGCTTGTGGTCCTATGCCAGATGTTCACGGTGTGTTTACAAATGCATGCGTTCCTATTCTGGGCCAGGAAAATAATCCTGACCTAGGACATCCAAAAATTTTTGGCTTATGAAACTCCAATATCGTTTTCTTTCATGGTATATTTGAAGTCTTAAAATGAGGTTACTGTAATAGTTTATTCTTTGAATCAATACGAAGGGTCAAATAAGTGATCTGCAGGAAGGGTGAGAAAACTTAGGGAAAAAGAATCTGCTGGACATCCTTTGTGCTTAGATATTCAATCACCTTCTTTCTCAGCAATGCTAGCCATTCCCCTTCCCAAAGTCATGGCAGTTGTTCATGCATGTTTTTTATCTTGGCTGTTACAGAAACACACCCACTGCTAACACATTTCTGGACCCAGGGTACAAAATTAGACTAACTGAATGTAAATGCCTGGTCTGGCTAGAGGGAAAAGAGTAAAGAGGCCTAACAAAGCACTGGCCCTCATTCTTAGCAAGTCTGCAAGCCAAGGTATGGTAGAAAGAACTGTAACAGATGACCCCACTCTTCATGTCTGCAATGGGTGTGATGGCCAATGCCTTGCCTTCCCCCGAAAGCAGCAAGACTCTCCTGAGTGTCTAAAGACCACTTCCTCACCTCGCAGGTAGAACTTCACCTGAAGGGAAGCTGGTGTGGTATGAGGCACATTGGAAGGCAGGTCCTCTACACACAGGCACAGGGAATTGAAATTCTACCAGTGAGATGACAGAGATAAATAAGGCTTAACTCCCTCATAAGAGGAGGAAACTTGAGGCCATGAGAAACAAAGTACAGTGATGTTTTCAGAGTTCTGGGGAGAGTGAGTTAGATGCAGAACTAAGACCCAAGACTTCTGATTCCCAGCCAGCCTGGTAGAAATGCCCTGTATCATCCTCACTCTTTGCCTCATTTTGAAGTCATTGTATGTTTTTAAAATAATTTTTGTTCCTTGATCAATAATTAAGGGGAGTGGTTGTGGCTCAAGTGGTTGAGTACCCGCTTCCCACATGGGAGGTCCCCGGTTTGGTTTCCGGTGCCTCCTAAGAACAAAAAAAAACAAGCAACAAGCAAACAAACGAAAACCCAACTCAGGGGGGCCCATGTGGCTTGGTGGTTGAATGCCGGCTTCCCACATACAAGGTCCCGGGTTCAATCCCTGGCCTCAATACCTCAAAAAAAATAATTAATATATTAAAAATTCTTTAGTTTTTAAAAGCCACAATTAGTGATAGTGATGTATATTTGTACTTGACATAAATTTGCATTGAAATCTAGGTTAAAAGATACCTTTTTTTTGACCCAGGGCAAAACTGATTACACAGATTAAAATATTGTTAGCTACAACTCCTTTGGTTATACACCAATAATGATTTTCCAAGTCACAAGATGGATAATGTAGCCTAAGACAAAATGGCAAAGGAAAGTTTTGAAGAACTGTCTGAGGTCACTGTTCTCTCAGGAGAGGTGTGTGGTCAGGGACTTGGTCCCATTGGGAACTTTGTCTGATGAAGTCCAAAGGAAAAAAAGAGTGAATGTGAACTAGAGTCTTACTTTATAATTTTAAAGTCTTGTATTACCTTATATTAAATAAGGTATAAAGCTATCTTTGTTACCTTCTTTAGAAATAGCTTACAGTTGGCTTGTGCTTTATCAGAAAACCTTTAGGGCAGGGGTTCTTAACCTTTTTTGATTAATGGACCCTTTACCAGTCAGGTGAAAACCATGGACCCCTTACTAAGTCCACACTATACTGTGTATTATTTAATAAATATGTCATACCTGCACCAACACATCCCCACAAGAATAATGTTTTTTTTTTTTAATTTAAATTCAAGCTCATGGACCCCTTGTTAAGAACTCCTGCTTTAGGGCAAAGCTTATCTGAGCCACAGAAACCTAAGAGACAGCTCAAAGAGAGGCAGCTGGTTTTTGGTGGTGTAGCCTAATTTAACCTCTTGGGCTGACTTCTAGTTACCTACATGTTAGTTTGAAAATAAGTTGTTTCCTTAATGCTGAATTTTCTGGTTCTTCCACTAGATAGTACTTTGGAGTCTTAATCTCGGAAGCTTTAAGAATTGACTCATGCACATTTTTTCGTTATTTAAGAATGTCAGATAGCTTCAGGAGTAGTAAGCATTCACTTGTAGGAACAGATCCTTTTTTGTTAAGAGGTCCAGGCTTGGTATTCAACTACAACCTGCGGTTATGATCTTTCTGCACCAGCTTGTATATACTGAAGCAACCATTAACAAAATGTACTAAATGCCCATTTATGTAGACTAATTGGGTAACAATGTTTTGCTTAACTCAGTAATATGTTTTGCTCGGTTATTCAAGGATTGCCAAATAATTAGACTGTAAGATAGCATTAAAAGAAAACTTTGGGAACCGGCTGTAGCTCAATTGGTAGGGCTCCAATTTACCACCTGGGAGGCCCCGGGTTCGGTTCCCAGGGCAGACCACCTCGAGAAGGCAAGCCACTGCGGGCAGGGCAAGCCGCCGCGAGCAGGCAGGCCGCCGTGCGGTGAGCTGACTCGGCGGGTCACCGCGGTGGGGGGAGACAAGCAGACACAGAAGAACGCAAAAATGAACACAGCGAGAACAAGCAGAAAGGGGGGATATATAATGAATAAAAAAATAAATCTTTAAAAGAAAACTTTGCTGCATATAATTATTACTCTGTGGTTGAGAAGGCTTTTCTGAGTCTTAATTACCTGAAAGTCATGACACTGACTATTAGGACTATTGAACAATACAATAGATTTAAGGTATGGCAGTGGAGTATAGCAAGAGGAAAGTTCATGTAATGCAGGGATTCTTAAGGGGTCGGTGAGCTTGAATTGAAATTCAGAAAAACATTACTCTTGTGTGGACGTGTTGGGGCGGGTGTGATATATTTATTAACTAATACACAGTATAGTGTGGACTTAGTAAGTGTTCTGTGGTTTTCACCTGACTGGCAAAGGGGTCTGTGGAACAAAAAATGTTAAGAACCCCTGATAATTTGTAGGACACTGGGGATGTGGGAGGATGGAAAGTTTAAAGATATGGCAGTTCTTCATCTCACATAGATTGGCTCATGTTGATTGTGAAAATAAAATAGTACTTGGCCTCAAAGAGATTATAAACCCGCACACATTTATAAACAATCCCTCTTCTACAAAGAACACTGAAATGTCAGGTGATTGTCTTAAGACCAGTGCCTGGAGGAATGGGTCTTGAAATGTGTGTTTAGACAATGTGTGCTCACTAAACTGGTGCTAGCAGGGCCTTATCTGCCCAAGGGGATGCCTTTATCTAATCTGCATTCTGGCACCATGGGGACTAGCTTCTGCCCAGGTGGTGGTGGAATAAAGACGTGGGAGTTATTACTCTGAAGGTAAAGGAAGAGGAAATTATCAGGGAAAACATCTTAGATGTGACTTTCAATCTGGGTCTTGGAGAATAAACGTGGATTTGGGAAATGGGAAATGGGAGGCATAGATGACAGAATCAGTGCAGGTGAGGTGGGAAACTGTGTGACTGTGAGATGGCTGGTATGCATAGTAGGGGCTACGCATAGTAGTGTGGTTCTTCTAACCAAATTTTGCTAGCTCTTCATTAGCCTGGCTCCAGGACAGGAAGCTTTCCTTTGGTCTGAGGTCAGATTGCCATAGCCACTACGGTTTTCCTGCCTGAGCACATCTCTGTCACAGCACTGGCTCTAGCACGTCCTTTCTTTCCTCCATGAGTCTCTAGGCAGCTTGAAAGAAGGGACGACAGTCTCACTTGACTCTGTGCTTGGCACAGAGAAGGGGTCAAAGGTTGGGACAACACAGGAACTGTGGTGGGAAGCAAGGTTTGAGAAGTAGTTCAGGACTAATAAGAGAGACTTTGAACGCCATCCTAAGGAGTTCCATGTCCTCCTGTAGGTCTGAGGAAGGGGAATGTAGGGTGTGTGTGTGTGTGTGTGTGTGTGTGTGTCTTTTAAGGGATAACAATTGTGTGTCACTCACCCTCTCTAAGAGATAGACCGTAACCAGTGCCCATGAGGTCTCCATATGCCCTTTCTCTATACTAACACTGCCCCTGGCTAACCACTATCTTGTAATTTTCTCTTCTTTACCACATATTTTTGCCACATATGTGTGTATTCCTCAACAGTATACAGTATAATTTTGTCTCTTTTAGACACCTATATAAATGAGTAGATTTTCTAGGGAAAACAAACAATAAAACTATGCCTTTTATTGTTTGTATTTCTGGGTTGTGCACGGGAAAAGATAGACCATTCTTATAACTTGACCTTGTTTGAAATAGGGCAGCTTGTAAACTGTTTGATGCTTGGCCAAGCCATCAGAAACAGGTAACCCCTCATGCTCCCTTCATTGTTTCTCTGATCCCTGGGGAAATATGCCATATAGCCTGAGAGAGTAAATATTTTGAAGGAATGACTGAATTGTAGTAGCAGGGAAGTGAACTACAGTTCTCATGACAACTTTCCATGTAGTTGTTTTTTATATCTCTTGGCAACTGAACTGAATTTAAAGCCTTAACTGGGAAAGGGGGAAAGGTCTATTCCAATGTAAATTCTTAATCTAGCAGTTAAAGTGTTTGTAAATAGATCTGGCTGTTCTGTTAAAAAAAAAAAAAAGGATCCAGTTGCCTCTGGCCTTCTAGGGAATAAATGGAGTTGGAAGGACTGGTCGGTCATAAAATGCATATTGAACATTGACTGTGAACTAGACACTGGGTGCATGAGAGACAGTGACATGCAAGAGAAATACAGTCCTCTCTCGAATGGTGGGGAAGACTGATGTGTTTTTACACAAGTGTGAGGAGTGCTGCTAGGTGAGACAAGGATGCTATGGGAGTATGTGCAGGGACCTATCTAATCTAGGGAAGTTGAGGAGGGGAGAAAGCCAGAGACTGGAGAGTAAGAGTAAGGGGGTGGAAGAGGGGTGGATTGGGACTGAGTAGGTGAAGAGAGAAAAGCTGTGAGTCTGCTGAGGTAGAAAGGGGCCAGATCTAGGAGGCAGTGGAAAACCATGGAAGCATTTTAAGTAGCGGTGCCACATGATCATATGTGCAAATTAGACCACTTTGGGTGAAGGATGGAAAAGAGTTGCATGAGGTCCTGGGATGAGGGGGAGAATAGTGCTAGGAGGAAGCTACTGAATATTGAATACTACCTTTTTTTTAAAAATTATAATTCCCCCCCCGTTTCTGCTTGTTCTTGCTGTGTTGATTTTTTTTTTTGCATTCTTCTGTGTCTGCTTGTCTCCCCCCGCTCCCCGCCGCGTTGCGGCGACCCGCGGAGTCAGCTCACTGCGCAGCAGGCGGCTTGTCCTCCCCGCGGGGGCTTGCCCTGCCTGTGGCGGCTTTGCCCTGCCATGGCGGTTTGCCTTCTCAAGGCGGTCTGCCCGCTCAAGGAGGCCCTGGAAACCGAACCCGGGCCTCCCATATGGTAAACCGGTGCCCTACCAATTGAGCTACAGCCAGCCCCCTGAATACTACCTTTTGAAGTCCAGCCTTAAAAGAAAAAAAAACTTGTTGGAGGTGAGAGGCAAAGTGACGTTTGGAATTTAAGTAGCCCAAATATGAACACTCTGTTTATTTTCCAACTTAAGGTTAAATGTACAGACCTTTTTGGTTAAGACTACTCACTCCCATCTCCACGTGTATCAAGGGTTGTTTGTATGCATTGCTTCAAATGTTTGTTGAAAATTTGTGCTAGGTATAAGATTGAAGTTATCAATTTTTAAATTTGAATTGAATTGACCTAGATAGGAGGCAGCTGTTTTGTTTGAACAAGTCTTCCTGAAACATTTGAGGGGCTGGCATCAGTTTTTTTTTCCTGGGGGGCCTCTCACCCCTTATATGCTGGAATTACCCAGAAGGGTTCTGCCTTCTCAGTATCCTCTGACCGATGAAGGCCATGACTTCCCATGGCTTCACAAGGAACTCCTATATCTATGTCTCTAGCTTTGTCTTTGTTCCTTCACTCTCAGTTATATTTCAGACTAGCTCATAGCTATTTCCACTTACTTGCTTCAGTGGTGTCTTGGATTCAGTGCTGTGAATGGCATTTATGACCACAAGTTGCTCAGGTTAGAAACTTTGAGTTCATTCTTTTTTTTTAAAAAAGATTTATTTATTTTATTACATATCTCCCCTTCCCCCTGCTGCGGCGACGCGCCAAGAGTGGTCACTGCGCAGGCGCGGCTTTCCCCGCTTGTGGGCAGTCTCTGCGTCCGTTCACGGCTGGCTTTCAGTTCGTGGGTGGCTGGCTGCACTCCATCCGCGGGCAACCTGCCCTGCCCGTGGCGGCTCTTGCCCTGTCCGTGGCAGCTTCTTGCCCTGCCCATGGCGGCTCCGGCCCGCCCATGGCAGCTTGCCATTCTCAAGGCGGTCTGCCCGCTAGGAGAGGTCCCTGGGAATCGAACCCAGGGCCTCCCATGTGGTATGCCGGCGCCCTATCCACTGGGCTATCGAGCCGGCCCCTTGAGTTCATTCTTGAACTTCTTCATCCTCATCCCTTACTCCCCACATCCAAATTGTTTTTATACAAATTGTTTTACATTTACAATGTCTCTCCTGTTTATTCTGCTTGTCTATTCTACCTTCAATTATTTCTAACCAAAGGTACTAATTCATTCCCCAATTCTTAAAATCCTTTTGTGGCTTCTCATGGGACCATCCAAATACATGAAAATGGCCCTAATCCCCCTTTTAGCCACATCTCCTCCTACTCTAACCATCCATCCATCCATCCATCCATCCTCCCTCCACTGTACTCCTGCAGCATTCTCTTTTATAGTTATTTCTTCATGGGTCTGTTGAGTCACTCTCCTCATTAGTGACCTTCTTAAAGGCAATCTTGTACAGGCCTACCTCATTTTATGGTGCTTTGCTTTATTATGCTTCATTACATTTTTTACAAATTGAAGGTTTATGGCAATCCTACATCAAGCAAGTCTACATGTGCCATTTTTCCAAAAATGTGTGCTCACTCTGTGTCACATTTTAATTAATGTGTGTTCATTTTTTAGACATACTGCAGCTACACACTTAATAGACTACAAAATAGTGTAAACTTAACTTTCATATGCAGTGGGAAACCAAAAAATTGTGTGACTCACTTTGTTGTGATACTCACTTTATTGCAGTGGTCTGGAACTGAACCCACAATGTCTCCAAGGTTTGCCTGTACTTGTATTTGTAATGCCTTGTGTAGTGCCTAACACATAGTAGATATACAGAATATTTTGGTTGGATAAATGTTGTGTCTAGGGGAGACAATTTTCTCCTGTGGCTCAGAGTAATTGGAGTGATTTGGGGATTGAGGCAATGATCTAGGGGTGAAACAGGAGCTCTCTTGTAGGGTACTGGCAGGGTCACAGCTGATTGGAAGCATATAGTATTTCTCACTTATGTCACAAAACACACTTGTTATTGTTGCCCATATACTGGCACTTCCGGGGCTAGTTATTGAAAAAATGTATAAATAAAGGGAGAGGTAAGACAGACATTTAAAGAAGGTAAAAGACCTTACTTGCTTTTGCTTGAAGTATTAATAGCGGTTGATCCCTAGATACTTCCATTTCGGTGATGGATTTTACCTGGCTAAAAATGATTACATTGAGGTCTTAATCTTTGCCTTTGGCAAAACAAATATTTTTGTCCCCAGTGTATAGAGACCGAGGGAGCCTATTTGACTTTCTGTAACTCTAGACTAGTATTTTCAGGGATAACTATTCAGTGGTCAAAGGTGAATTTTCTGGAAGATTCAATGTTTGACCAAATATTTTCATTTAGTATGTGACCAGTAACCTGTTCCTCTTTCATAATATATTTATATGGAATTTTATTGGCAATGTAAGCAACTGTATAACTGGTGATAACTACTCATTTTAAATTTTCTTTCTGGCAGAGAGTAAGATTCTGTAAAATTTTACAATTGAAAAGCTTTTGGTGTTTAGGCTCTGTGCTTTGGCACAGGCCTCATTATCAGGTCACCATGTTTACCCATTGCTTGGCACAGGGACTGGCACATAATAGGTGCTTGGTAACTATCAGCTAAATGAGTACTTAGTGAATTCAGAGGGGATTTAACCAAGAATCCAATTGTAACTCATGTTCTCCAGTTCCCCCTTCAGTGAACAGTATACTTTTTCCCCCTTCTATTTCTTGACAATAAAGTAATCTATCTTTCACATTTTGTGTCTTTATCGATTTATTTCTATTTGGAAGCTGTTCAGTCTCTGGAATGTTTAAACTGTCTATACTTGAGTATAGACAGGAGTGGCTGTAGAATGGATTTTATGCTATCTAAAGATCCATGTTATATGTGTGTATCTTTTGCCATGATTTTCCCAAAGTAATGTCATTTGCTTAATTGATTATCTTAGTTATTTATAAAGAGGTATTTTCTTTTTAACCAGTCTTAAGATAATTTACAGGATGAGTTCAACACCCTCAGCCTTCAGCAGTTGGCAATTTTTGGGCGTATTTACTGCCCTGAATTCAGTGATCTATTTCAGTCTGTTAGTATGAACATGGGCAACTTTAGTGTGAAAGAACTGAGACCAATAAAAATACCTTATCCATATCCTGGAAGCACGAATTTTGGAGAGATGACCAACTTAACAGATAGTCTTAAATTCTGTATTATCTTAAATGTACAACTAAATGGTAGGCTTAAATTCTGAAAATTTGTATGTATCTGATCTGGTTAGAAATTCAAGTTGTATGTTTTCTAAGGTTACCAAGAAAATATGTATTTGAATTTATATTTAATAGTGATTGAATGAAATAGGTTAAGATGCATTGCCACAACATTTATTATTGTAAAATATGTGAAACATGGATTTCCTTCTAACCTTTTAACTTTGGGGATGATACTATTTATCTGTATCTATATACAAATATAATTTTGTAATATATATCATTTTGTAATCTGATTCTTAATTTCCCTTTCTGAAGAAAATTTTGTCCATATGTGACATCATTGGTGTTCTGCTTAATCTCATAAATACATGAAGGATTTATATTTTGGTTGTTGCAAAGCTTAAAAAATGCAAAGCTGCTGGCCCATTTTAGGCACCTTAAATTTATTAAGTTTACTTCATAAATCTCCCTGGTACTTTATGAATTACCTTTGTGTATATGTGTGTGTGTATATACTAAAGATGCAAAGCTGGTAAGACAGTGGGTATGTGTCCACAGTCTTTCTTTGAAATACTACTTGAGAAATTGGAGCAGGTATGTATTTTATTCCATGCTACCATTTGCATTTAATGATACTGATTTCTCTTTCAAGCAAACTGACAAGGGCAGATGCACGTCCTGTTTTTAGGAATGGAGCTTTATCTTCTACCCAAAAGTTTTATTTCAGTTTGCTCTTGTAATGAGGTCTTTGTTCAGATGCAGAAACATTGGATTCATTCTGTTCTGGCATTTGATCTTTCTGAGTTTTCATGGTAAAGATTGAGAGACGTGATGGAAGTTTGATTTTGTTTCAGATTAGAAGACATGTGGCCTTTCCTACTCCAGAGAGGAGCAGGACTGCCAAAAATAGCAAGAGAGCTTAGATCCTTCTCTTAATTATTAAATTGGCGTAAGATGGTTCTGGAAGTCTTCCACAGTTATTTTAAATGTGGAGTTATCTAGTCTATGTTGGGTTAATTCAAGGTGCTCTCTCAAGGGCCAAATGAAGGCCTTCCTCCACTGTTTCTGCTTTATCCTAGCCTTCATTTTCTGCTTGGATTACTGTCACAGCTTTCTTTGCTTTCATTCTCGCTCCCTACCCCAATCCAAATTTCACATTGTTGTGGGGAAAGCCAGGTTCATTTGTCACTTGAGAGAGCACCTCCTCAGTTAGTACTCCACACACTTCGCTTGTCTCTATCTTTGAAAAAGTTGATGCCTGGCAAGGCAGAGACATATTTGATCTTAGGGTAATGGTTCTTTAATAACTATATGTGAAGATCAGATTGATGAATTTTTTTTTTTTGGCCAGAATAAAAGAAAATTCTATTTTCAAGGGTGTTAGTTCATTCAATAATTTTTGAAAAAAATTATTGTAACATGTATAACATAAAATTTCTCATTTTAACCATTTTAAAGTATATAATTTAGTAGCATTAATTACAGTTACACTGCTGTGCTACCATCACCACTGTGAATTACCAAAACTTTTCTATCACCCCAAACAGAAACTCTGTACCTATTAAGCCACAGCTCTCTACTTTACTCTCCTCCCAGTTCCTGGTAACCTCTAATCTACTGTGTATCTCTATGAATTTGCTTATTCTAGATATTTCGTGTAAGTGGAATCTTACAGTATTTGTCCTTTTGTGACTGGCTTATTTCATTTACAGTAATATTTACAAGATTGATCCATATTATAACATGTATCAGAATTTCTTTTTATGGCACAATAATATTCCATTGTATGAATATATACCATGTTTTGTTTCTCCATTCATCTGTTGATGGACATTTGGGTTGTTTCCACCTTTTGGCTATTGTGAATAACACTGCTATGAACACAGATGTACAAATATCTGTTTGAATTCCTGTTTTCAGTTCTTTTGGGTATATACCTAGAGGTGAGATTGCTGAATCATATGATAACTCTATGTTTAACTTTTTGAGGAACCACTGAACAGTTTTCCACAGCTGCTATACCATTTTACATTCCCACCAACAATGTACAAGGATTCTAATTTCTCTAAATCCTTGCCAACACTTATTTTCCATTTTTAAAATAATAGCCATTCTAATTGGTATGAGGTGGTATCATTATGGTTTTAATTTGCATTTCCTTGATGGCTAATGACATTGAGCATCTTTTCATGTGCTTATTTGCCATTTGTTTATCTCATTGGAGAAATGTCAATTCAAGAATTTGCCTGTTTTTAAAATTGGATAGCTTGTCCTTTTGTTGTTGAATTTTAGGAGTTCTTTATATATTCTGGATATTAAACCATTATCAGATTTCCTACTATTTTCTTCCATTCTTTAGGTTGTCTTTTCATTTCCTTGATAATGTCTTTTGCTGCTTTTAATTTTGACGAAGTCCCAATTTTCTTATTTTTTCTTTTGTTGCTTATGCTTTAGGTATCTTATCTAAGAATCAATCGCCAAATCTAAGGTCATGAAGATTTCCCACTTGTTTCATTCTAAGAGTTTTATAGCTTTAGTTCTTATATCTATGTCATTGATCCATTTTGAGTTAATTTTTATATGTAGTGTAAGGTGTAGGGGTCTAACTTCATTCTTTTGGATGTGCACATGCACTTGTTTCAGCACCATTTCTTGAAGAGACTCTTCTTTCCCCCATTGAATGGATTTGGCAACCTTTTCGAAAATCAGCTGGCCAAAAATGTGTGGGTTTTTTCTGGACTTTTAATTTCTTTTCCATTGGTCTATATGTCTGTCCTTATGCCAGAACCACACTGTTTTGATTACTATAACTTTGTAGTAAGTTTTGAAATCAGGAAGTGTGAGCCCTCCAGTTTTGTTCTTCTTTTCCAAGATTGTTTTGGCAACTTGCGGCCTCTTGCAGTTTCATATGAATTTGAAGATTATGCAACAAATTTTTATGGTACATCATATACATGCCAGACTTTATTCTAAGCACTTGGGATATGGTAGTGAACAAAGGATTTCATTATTTTGTCATTGAGCTAACAATATTCTGGATGGGGGAGGGAGGAAATATATTAACAGTGCAAAGCAGGGTAAGAGACTAGAGAGTGATGGGGGTGGGGTGGGGTGCCTTTGCCCCTATGGTATCTTAGGGTGGAAGACCTATTGGAGGTGGCATTTGGATAAGGTGGGGCCA
>PVKH010016702.1:0-15655 GCA_004027955.1 Chaetophractus vellerosus
AAAACTTGGCTTCCAGGGAGACAAAAAGCAATGATGACTTGGAGGGTTTCCAAGGTAACTCAGGAGTAAGGTATGGGGGTGGGAGCAGGCTAGAGCAAAGACACCTCTAATATTAAGTGGGTATAAGCAAAGGAGAGTCCTCAATTGGAGACTTGTAGCTGCCCTCTTGAAAACAGACTCCACTGAAACATTTCATGGGAAGAACCTACTCTTCTTCCTGAACCAGTTATTCAGAATTGAAAAGTCTGCTAGAGATCCCTTCTGACAAATAGGACCCCCGCCTCCAAAAATTGTAGACATTCTGGATGAAACATGACAAAAGATTAATGCATCAGAGTTTGAAGTACAGAAATAGAAATACCCAGTTGCGTAAAATCAGAAAGAGAAATCACAGTCAGAGCAGGAATTGTGCGTTGATGCTGCAGCCTTCGGCAGACAGGGGCCCCCGAAGGCAGGGAAGCTGGAACAGGGCCTCTTGCATTAGCACAGCCCCAAAGTGCATCCATGGGAAAAGCCGATTAAAAAAAAAAAAAAGAAAAGAAAATACAGCAGAAGATCTCTTACATGGCCACCACTTAACCATGTGGCCAGATAATCAAAAGTTCTCCATTATCTTTGCAAATCTACTGATAATTGCTTCTTAATTGGCAAATAGATAATTCTTTGGTGTATCCACACACTTCTCCTTCCATCAGTTTCTATACTTACCAAGAGTCAGTAGCACTACTTCCTAAGTCTATCACTGCCCAGGTACTTGCAATTTTAACACCATAATTTAATTAAATATGATAGCATGTGAGTATGGAAAGAGAGGGATTTATTGTTTCTATAGAAACAGCTTGAATTCTTTGGAAAGACTCAATAAAGGTGAATTGCTAAAAATATTGCTATCAAATTAATTATGAATTACACAACTGTAAGAGTGTTAGAGAGTCCTAAAATTTTAGAAGAATTCCACAGTCAGATTGGCTAATGAATGTCTTTAAATTTCACTCCATTTCCAGTTTCTTTAAAGAAAATGGAAATCAGAAATGGTGTGTAGAAAAATCCCAATTAGTAGAACCTACACACAAAAGATTCACAAATGAAGGTATATTTGACACATTTTAAGGTAAAAGAAATGTTTAAGATGTTTACCTTCTTTAAATTCTTCACATTAACTCATGATGAAACTCCTCATGGCTGAACAGTTTTCAAATGGAAGTCAGAAGTCTGTATTGTAAATAGCTTTCTGACTTGGAAAAATCTGTTAAATATTTTATCCTATTTTTCTCATCTATAAAATGAGGGGAGTAGATAAGATATTTCACAGTGTTTCTCTTCTCCTGTGAGAGCTAGGCCATTGAAAAACAATTGGGATTTGAGTTCAATTTAGGTGAAGAACCTATTCTTCCGGGCAAAGGAAATTCTCTCTGGTTGTGTTAGTAGACACAGCACTGCAAATGACAGAGAAGTCACCTATGAATAAAAGATACCAAGTAAATTAAAGGACTAACTTAAACCCACTAATCCAGGACATGCAGAGTTAAGATTGAAAACCTAGTCTGGTCCCCAGCATTAACTTAAAGCTTTTTGTCATTTTTCACCCACTGCAACAGTGCCAATTAAGAATACAGTGTCAGTTGAGAGAGGTTTATAATGGAAAGTGCTGACAGATTGTTAACTCTAACAGTAAGAAGAGAGTTGCTTTAATAAAGTATCTGGAAGCAGGGGGATTTTTAAATGAATGGGGAGAAAGGGAAAAATTACTAAGCAGAGCTGAGACAGCAGTGGATAGGAAGGGGAGACATGACACAGGAGCTCTGAGGCTGACAAAAAAGCTGAAGCAAATCTCCTCAAAGCAAGAGCCATTCTCGTTAGACCCTACTCCATCCCCGCCTGGCTCTTGTTCCGCCCATTCCGGGTCCAATTCTATGCTACCCCAGAAGCCAGTGACCTAACTTCTTAGCCTGTTCCTGACCCCTTGCCCTATGGCTTCACTCTGTCTGCACACTGAGGAAATGTCCCTGTGATCAGATGTTTTAAAATAAAGCCATATTTAATACAGCACCTTCTAATGTGTCTTCAGTGTGAGTCAAGTCAAATTAAGTTAAGAAGTTATCTCAAAAGGAATATCAAACCAAAAGAAACTTTGAATAGTGTTATACAGTATGATCACCCCAAGAGTAGGACACTTCTTTCTGATCCTCCTTTAGGGGCATGTCTTCTACTTTTTATTATGGAACATTTTAAACGCCGGGAGTACAAAGAATAGGAAAGTGAGTCCCCACATAGCCATCTACTTGCTTCAGTAATTATCAATATATAGCCAATCTTGTTCTATCCATACACCTTCCCATTGTTCCCTTCCCTTCATTGGGTTATTTGAAGCAAATCCTGACAGAACACTGTTTAATTCACAAATATTTTGGATTTACTCTCTTATTTCTTGATATTACCACAATATGGTTATCATACCTAAACAATAACAGTAAGTTCTTAATCAAAAAATATTTGGTCTTCAAATTTGGGGGGATGGTATTTTTTAAAACAATTGATGTCAGGCAATAGATAGAGGACAATCTAAGAGCACTACCAATTGATGCTAATCATAGTAGTAGTAATAGTAAAATAAAACCACCAGCCGAGCTCTTACACAATACCACTATACGTGCTCCCGAAAACAATGGCCAGCAGTTGACAGGCAACACCACCTCCTCCCCCCTACACATGCCCTCCAGTCCCTCACATCATGTTATTCTTCAGTGGGTTTTCTTCTCCTTAAGACAGTTGCTTGTGATACTCACTTTACAATCAAGTGTGGCCTGTTTGAAAAGTTGAGGGGAAGACCCAATATTCATCCCCCCAACACAAAAACAAGACAGATTTTATCACCATGCAGACAATTCTAGACAGGTCTAGAGCACTAAATAAGACTGCTGGAAAGGGCCCGTTTTGCACAATAGGTGGTAAACTTGCCAGGAAATAAAGATGTAAGAATGACTCTTGAAAGCATTTGGTGAGTGAATAATGGTAAAGAGAAAGCACCCTTGAGTAGAACTGAGTTCTAATCTCAGTTCTCCACTTACAAACTAGAGTAATCTTGGACAAGCTACTTAATATATCTGTACCTCAGTGTCCTCAAATATTAAATGAGGTCAATAACAAGATCTATCTCATAGCCTTATTTTAAGAACTAAAAGGGGAAATGCTTGAAAAATATCTGGGATGGTCAACTGTCCAGGAAACAGGACTTTTAGTGCTAAAACTAGTATAGTCCCAGGCAAACCGAGAGGGCATATCTTCCTCTATCAGAGAACCTGGTTCACTGTAAACACCCAAAAATATTAGCATCTACCATGGCCGTGGCAGTTAAATAGAAGTGGAGTTTTAGTTGCTAATCAAAAGAAATATTAATAGCTAATTTTCCAAACAACTCCAAAATAAAACCTGATTCTCTCGTGAGTAGTGATTTCCCCAATCCTGAAGGTATTCAAGCACACTGAAAGAGAACATAAACACTAAATTTAGTGGAATTGATCCATGGTTCCCAAACTTAAATGGTCATCAGAATTTCCTGAGGAGTTTTCATAAAATGCAGATGACCGGGCCCTGTGATTTAACATGTCACAGGTGGCGTATGGGAATCTACATTCCTGTTGAAGTTCCTTGGGTGATTCTAATCAGCAGCCAGGTCTTGATTACTTCCAAAATTTCTTCTAATCTTCAAGTTTTATGCTTTGGGTGGGGATTTTTTTCTTTGGATTTTGGGGTGTTGTTTTGTTGGGGTTTTTTCCAGTTGGGGAAAGTAAAAAGCACATCATCTGCTTCTAAGCCTCCAGTGGATTTATCCGAGGCAATTCAATCAAATTAGAGAAAATGAGTAACTGACTCTGATTCCTCTGACAAGTGACATATCTCTGTCCTGTACTCAAGCCTGTAGCAGGAGGCTGGTTGTGACATTGGAGATAGCAGCAAATATTTCAGCAGCTGTCTTGCCGTTGGGGAAACGGAGAGGTGTAAGTGATTTATATCAGGTCACACAGCGAGCCAGGGGCCAGTAGCAGAAATAGGATCCGAGCCTCCCGCTTGGCGGTCCACTGTCCATGTAGTACACCCTGAGGACATGGTAGTGAGCACCTCATCTGAGCAAAGAAGCAGATAGAGGGTCTTCCATTTAGAGGTTCATAAATGCTACTCTGAAAGGAAGAAGAAAACTCCCCTTTCATGCTCAGTCAAGCCTAAACCAAGGTAAAGAAATAAGGAAATGTTATTTATTTTTGTGAGATGAAAGACTTTTGCATTTACCACATCCAGTCCGTAGTACAGAGAGGCTTGTTTTCCCAATCATTCTTCATGCTGGTTCTCAAACAGTGCTTCTTGGAAGGTAGATTGAGGCAAAAAGATAAAGGGTAATTCCTATAGCTAGACCTATTAAAAAAGATATTTCTCATTTTCTTTATAAAGCCATATAGTATTTCTATTGATTAGATTTTTGGCTGCATGGCTCAAGGCAGTAACTTCAAAGCTGTAATAAGTAAATCATTAAATGTCACTGGGGGATCTAGAAATAATTATTTCTTCCCCCCAATTTCTTTATCTATTTCCAAGAGATAATTCAATCTATTTAGACTGAAATTGTGTGTGGTTATATATTTCTCTATAAAATATTTTAATCTTTTTCATATTTGTCTGTCTGACATGATTAATTGGTTTCTCAAGGGTAAGAATCAAATTTACCTTTACACACACACACATACATACACATCTTCACAGAGCCCTCTATAGTGTTTTGTACTCAGGGTATCCAATTAATTGTTCAATTATAGAAGCAAATAAATATATTGAATAATTTATATATATTGAAATATATTGAAAGAAACTATGAATTGGAAGGCAATAAATAGGTGTATGGTCTGAGGGCATGAGTGGAGGAGAAAAACTTCCATGGATTTACATCTTATACCTCAAAACTTGGATAAAATAATGGTAAAAATATTGCTCATAATGCTTTTTTATATTTTCAATATGTGTAGAATGGACATGTGTTTTTCCCATAATCATAAAAAAATACATATGTACGAAGCAAGCAAGTATAACACTTAGCCCACAAACACAAGTGGGCAAGGAATAATTCTTGTTTTTCTATAATTCAACTTATTTTCTGACTTCAAGATGTTTTTCACTGAACTGGTAGAAATTTTAACCTCAGCACTTTCCCTAGTCCCATGGGAATGGGAGGACACGAGGAAACACCAGTCCACATCAGTTGGACCTATGATTTATAAACTAAATTGTCATTGATTTAATCTCCATGGTAACAAAACAAAATATTTTTAAAAATCTACACAATGGCTTATTACAAAAGGTCATCTCAACAAGAAATAAGGTAGTAATGGAGGAAATGAGGAACAAAAAGAACTCCTAAGACAATCAACAAAATGGTAAAAGTAAGTCTTTCCTTATCAGTAATTACCTTAAATGGAAATGAATTAAACGTGCCAATCAAACGGCAAACATTGGTAGAGAGAATAAAGAAGCATGATCCAACTATATGCTGTTTACAAGAGACTCATCTTAGATCCAAAGACACAAATAGGTTGAAAGTGAAAGGATGGAAAAAATATATCACACAAATAGAAACCAAAAGAGAGCTGGAGTGCCTGTACTAAATAAGACAAAATACACTTTAAGACAAAAACTTTTATAAGAGACAAAAAAGGACATTATATATTGTTGAAAAAGTCAATTCAACCAAAAGATATAACAATTATATACATAGATGCACCTAATAACAGGGCCCCAAAATATATGCAACAAACATAGATATAATTGAAGGGAAAAATAGAAAGTTCTACAATAATTGGAGATTTCAATACACCACTTTCAATACTGGATAGAACCTTTAGACAGAAAATCAACAAGGAAATAGAAGACCTGAACAACAATATAAACCAACCAGATCTGCCAGACATATATAGAACACTTCACCCAAAAACAGAATACACATTATTTTCAAGTGCACCTATGGATCGTTCTCCAGGTTAGCTATATGTTAGGGCACAAAAGAAGTTTTAATGAATTTTAAAATATTGAAGTCATGCCAGGTAACTTCTATGACCAAAATGGAGTGAACTAGAAATCATTATCAGATGGAAAACTGGGAAGTTTACAAATATTTGGCAAGTAAACAGCACACTCTTTTTTTTTCTTTTTTAGAGAAGCTGTGGGTTCACAGAACAACTATGCATAAAATACAGAATTCCCATATACCATCCTATTATTAACACATTGCATTGGTTTGGAACATGTATTAAAATTGATGAGAGCACATTTTTATAATTGTGCTATTCGCTAGAGTTCATGGTGTAACTCAGGGTTCACTGTTCATGTAGTGAGTAGTTCCATCGACTTTTAAAATTTTTTACTATTATCATATATACAATCCAATCTTTTCCCCTTTGAATCACATTCAGATATATATTTCAGTGTTGTTAATGGCATTTACCATGTGCCGTCATCACCACCATCCATTAGCAAAACATTTCTGTCATTCCAAATAGGAACCCTGTACATTTTAAGTCTTCACTCCCCATTCCCTTTCCTCACCATCTCCCATGGTAACCAATATTCTTGATTCTGACCCTCTTTATTTTAAAACAATGAGATCATAGAATGTTTGCCTTTTGTGTCTGGCTTATTTCACTCAACATAATTTATTCAAGATGTCACATGTATCAGAACTTCATTCGTTCTATGGCTGAATAATATTCCATGTTATGTATGTACCATATCTTATTTATCCATTCATCGACTGATTGGCTCTTGGGTTGCTTCCATCTTTTGGCAATTGTGAATAATTCTACCATGAACACCAGTGCAATGGTTTGAAAGTTTTACCTAATTATGAATTCCAAAAATATAAATTGAATCATGCTTGTAAACTGATCTGTTCATCTGGGCATGATTGGTTTATGATTATGGCGTTAACTGGGCCACGTTAGTAGGACATTGAGCCCCGCCCCTCAGTGGGTGTGGTCTCAAGTGTAAAAAGCAAGGCAGCAGATTTTTGAGAAGCAGTTCTGATGTTGGAGAGGAGTGCTCCAGGAGAAGACAAGTGAGCCGTTCGCCTGATAGTCTACAGCTGGCCTTGTGGAGCGACGCAAAGCATAGAGAGCCTTATGATCTACAGCTGAACTTGTGGAGGAAACAGAAGCTAAGCCCAGAGAGAAACGCAGCCCCAGCAGAAGAGGAACCCAAAGGCCTGAGCCCTTGCAGACGTCGGCAGCTGTCTTGCTCCAGCACGTGGACTTTGGTGAGAGAAGAAAACTTATGCTTTGTGGCCTGGTAACTGTAAGCTTCTATCCCAAATAAATACCCTTTATAAAGACCGACCGATTTTTGGTATATTTCCAAAGGCACCCCTGTGGCTGACTAATACAACCAGTGTGCAAATATTTATTCAAGTCCTTGCATTCAGTTATTTTGAGTATAAATCTAGTAATGGAATCACTGGGTCATATGGTAGTTCTACTCTTAGCTTTCAGAGGAACTGCTAAGCTATTTTCCACAGCAGCTGCACCATTTTACATTGCCACCAGCAATGAATAGATGTTCCTATTTCTCTGCATCCTCTCTAACACTTGTTATTTTTGCTATATTTTTAATAGCAGCCATTCTAACATGAAAGGGTGTCTTATGGTTTTGATTTGCATTTCCCTGATGGCTAATGATGTTGAGCATCTTTTCATATGCTTTCTGGTCATTTGTGTATATTCTTTGGATAAATGTTTGTTCAAGTCTTTTGCCAATTTTTAATTGGGTTGTTTATCATTTTGTTGTTGAGCTGAAGGATTTCTTTACATGTTTGAATTTAAACTTTATCAGATATGTGGTTTCCAAATATCTTCTCCCATTTTGTAGGTTGTCATATTATTTTTGTAATAAAGTCCTTCAAGACACAAAATATTTTATCTTGATAAGGTCCCATTTATCTATTTTTTTTCTTTTGTTGCTTGGGCTTTGGATGTAAAGGCTAAGAAACCATTGTCTAACACAAGGTCTTGAAGATGCTTCCCTATTTTCTTCTGTGAATTTTATAGTTTTGGCTCTTATATTTAGTCTTTGATCCATTTTGAGTTGATTTTTGTATATGATGTGAGTTAGGGGTCCTTCTTTTTCTTTTCAATTGGAGATCCAGTTTTCCCAGCACCATTTATTGAAGAGACTATTCTTTCCAAATTGAGTGATCTTTGTCAAAAATCAGTTGGCCATAAATGTGAGGGTTGATTTCTGAGCTCTTATTTAGATTTTATTTGTCTATTTGTCTGTTCTTGCGCCAGTACCATGCTGCTTTGATTGCTATGGCTTTGTAATAAGTTTTAAGATTAGGAAGTGTGATTCCTCCAACTTTGTTCTTTTTTCAGGATAGCTTCAGCTATTCAGGACCACTTACCCTTCCATATAAATTTGATGATTGACTTTTCCATTTTTGCAAAGATGGTGTATTGGTTTGGCAGTTTTATGTAATTATGAATTCCAAAAATATAAATTGAATCATGCTTGTAAACTGATCTGTTAATCTGGCATGATTAGGTTATGATTAGGGTGTTAACTGGGCCACATCAGTAGGGTGCTGGGCCCCACCCCTCAATTGGTGTGGCCTCAAGTATAAAGGGCAGAGGGAGCAGATTTGAGAAGCAGTTCTGATGTTGGAGAGGATGCCCCAGGAGAAGACAAGTGAGCCATTCACCTGATAGTCTACAGCTGCAGCCCTGGGAAGAGAGGAACCCAAGAAGACGGAACCCTGGCAAACGGCAGCTGTCTTGCTCCAACATGTGGAGTTTGGTGAAGGAAGAAACTTAGGCTTTGTGGCCTGGTAACTGTAAGCTTCTACCCCAAATAAATACCCTTTATAAAAACCAACCAACTATTGGTATATTTGCAAAGGCACCCCTTTGGCTGACTAATACAGATGGTTATTGGAATTTTTATTGGGATTACATTGAATCTATAAATTGCTTTGGGTAGGGTTGACATCTTAGTGATGTTTGATCTTCCAATCCATGAACATCGTCTTCTTTTGATTCCTCCCCCTCCCCCCGGCCAAGATCAGGAAAAAGACAAGAATGCCTTCTTTCACCACTGCTATTTAATACTATACTAAAAGATCTAGTCAAAGCAGTTAGTCAAGAATAAGAAATAAAAGGTATCCATATTGGAAAACAAGTAGAACTATCTCTATTTACAAATGACATGATCTTATATATATAGAAACCTATAGAAATCCACAAGAAAACTACTAGAGCTAATAAATAAATTCAACAATGTGGAAGAGTACAAGATCAACACATAAAAATCAATTGTGTTTCTATATACTAGCAATAAACAATCTGAAGAGAAAATTAAGAAAACAATTTCATATGCAATAACATATAAAGGAATCAAATATCTAAGGATAAATTTAACCAAGGTTATAAAAGATTCAAGAGAAACTACAAAGCACTGCTAAAGGAATTAATGAAGACCTAAATAAATGGCAAGACATCCCATGTTCATGGGCTGGAAGACAGTATTGTTAAGATATTAATACACCCCAGAGTGATCTACAGATTCAATGTGATCGCTATCAAAATTTCACTTCTCAATTCATCGGAGTTTCTAGCTTGCAGCCTGCCCCACAGAATTTAAACTTGTACATCCCCACAGTTGAGTTAGACAACTTTATAAAATCTCATATTTACAGATATCTTCTGTCAGTTTTGTTTCCCGAGATAGCCCTGACTAATACAGCTTTGGTACCAGGAGTGAGGTTCTTTGATTTTAAATACCAAACATGCTAAAAAAGGTTTCTTAATTGGCTAAGTAGATTCAAGAAGAATTGTGGATACTTGATAGAAAAAGCCTAGATTGCTTTGAAGAGACTGTTGATAGAAATATGGATGCTAAAGATACTTCCAATAAGATCTTAGGCAGAAATGATGAATGTGTCATTGCAAACTGGAAAAAAAGTGGCCCTTGTTTACAGTGGCAGAGAAATTGGCAAAATTGTATTCTAATGTCAGATGGGAGGCAGAATTTTAAAGTGACAAGCTTGGATATTTAGCAGAGGAGATTTCCAAATTAAATGTGGAAAGTTCAGTCTGGCTTCTCCTTGCAGCTTATAGTAAAATGTGCGAGGAAAGGGATAAGTTGAGAACTAAACTTCTGGGCACAAAGAAATCAGAAATTGATGATTTGGGAAATTCTGAACTTCTGGAATGCAAGTCCCCAGAGAAAAGTGCCCCATGTGAGAATTTAATTGAACATTGAACCAGCAAGCCATTTTACTGCGAGTTAGGTTTGGAAATGAAGTTATCCAGAAAGGATCTATAGAAAGTCTTATTGTCTGACAGCTGGTACCCCTGTGCCCTGCATGTGAAACCAACAAGTTTTTTGTGAGATCTGTATGAATAGAACTACTGAAAAAATAGAAAAGGAACACACTGAAGGAAAAATGACTTCAACAGCAGAACCATGGAACCTGAGGTCTGCACTGAAGATTTCTTCTCAGGCCAGGAGAGTAGACCCACCCATGTGTGTGTAAAGGTTGAGTATGTCCCAGCACTTGAAGTGGGCAAGCCTTCCACCCCATTGTTCAAGAAGAGTGCTGCCACACCAGTCTTCAGAGAGGATGGAGAACATTCCCCAGGGATTAGGGAGAGTTTGGCCACCATCCCACTATTATGATGGGGTTAAGCCTGGGCCGCAGAGATTAGGGAGTGTCTGGCCATCACTCCATTGTTCTCAGAGGGTGGGGTCTAGCGTTCAGCCATCACCGTGATGTTTGATGAACGTGGAGCTGAGAACATGGATGCTGGGCAAGCCCTTGGATAGGGTGGACTGCCACTCCATCAGGCCCTGAGCACCTTGAAATCTAGTGAAATCTAATGGAGTATGTCCTACAGGATTTCGGAGCTGTTTGGGATCCATGACCCCTGTTTTTCTTCCAATTTTTCCTTATGGCAATGGGAATGTGTTTCTGTTTGCTAAAGGCTCCTGGGAACAATATACCAGAAATGTATTGGCTCTTACAATAGGAATTTATTAGGTTAAAAGCTTACAGTTCTGAGGCTGTGAAAATGTCTAATTCAAGGCATCATCAGAGATGCTGTCTCACAGAAGTTTGGCTGCTGGCAATCCTGGACTCCTGCCACATAAGAAGACTTGTCTCTGCTTTTCCTCCAGGCTCACTTTCTCCCTGAGTTCAGCAGTGGGAAATTGGGCACATGGCTTGTCTCTCTATTCTCCTCAACAGAGCATGGAGGGGAAGGCAGAGACAAGCAGATGCTACTATAAGCCTGATCACCAGCAGCTGGTCTTCAAGAAAAGCATCACCTGATGCCTTGATTTAGACGTTTCACAGTCTCAGAGCTATAAGCTTTTGAGCTAATAAAGCCCCATTGTAAAAGCCAACCAATTTCTGGTATATTGCTTTTGGTAGTTTTTAGCAAACTAAAACAACATGCAATAAGGAAAAAATGGTTTCTTCAACAAATTGTATTGGGAAAAAATTGTATATCTACGTGCAGAAAAATGAAATTGGACCTCTACCTCACATTATATACAAAAATTGACTATAAGAGGTAAAACTGTAAAGTTATTAGAAGTCAACATTGGGTCAAATCTTCATGACCTGAAATTCAGCGATAGAATCTTAGATATGACACCGAGAGCACAAGCAACAAAAAAACAATAGACAAACTCAACTTTATCAAAATTAAAAATTTGGGGAAGTGGATGTGGCTCGACAAGTTGAGTGCCCACTTATCACATGGGAGGTCCTGGGATCAGGTCCCAGTGCCTACTAAAGAAAACAAGCAGATGCCGCACTGGCTGCAACTAGGTAGACCCCGCACTGCCACAATGAGCTAGATGCTGCACCTGCTGCAATGAGCAGATGCCACAAGCCAGCAGATGCTGCAACCCATGGGGAGCAGATGTGACTCAGGCCATTGGGCACTCGTTTCCCATGTGCAAGGTCCCAGGTTCAGTTCCCAGTGCCTCCTGGAGAAGTCGAGCAAATAATGAGCAGACAAGATAAAAGAACCATCTGGGAGGGGGGGGTAAATTTTTTTAAAATTAAAAATTTTATGCATCAAATGACATTATCAAGAAAGTGAAAAGATAATCTATAGAATGGGAGAAAATAGCTGCAAACCGTATATTGGATACCAATTTAATATCCAAAACATAAAAAGAACATTTACAATGCAACAACAAAAAGACAAACAGCCCAATTAAAAGGTGAACAAAGGACTTGAACAGACATTTTTCCAAAGAGGATGTACAAATAGTCAATAAACATATGAAAAGATGCCATTAGGGACATGCAAATCAAGACCAGAATGAGATACTACTTCAAACCTACAAGGATGGCTATTATTTTTTAAAATTTTCATGTGTTGGAGAGGATGTAGAGAAATTGGAACTCTAGTGCATTCATTGTTGGTGGGGATGTAAAATGGTGCAACCACATAGGAAGCAATATGGAAGTTCCTCAAAAAGTTAAATATAGAATTACAATATGACCCAGCAATTTCACTCTTAGGTATATGACCAATTAAAGTGAGAACTGAGTCTCAAGCCAATACTTGTACACCAATGTTTATAGCAGCATTATGCACAATAGCCAAAAGGTGGAAACAACCCAAGTGTCCATCAACAGATGAGTGGATAAACCAAAGATGGTACATATACCAGGGAGGGACAGAGGGATGGAGGGAGGAAGGGAGGGGGACAGATGTTGGGATAGAGGGAGTGAGAGAGGGAGGGAGGAGAGAAGGAGGGGAAAGGAAAGGACACAAGAGAGTAAGACTCTCAGACTTCCATATAAGGTATAATCCATTCATTCCTAAAGAAAACAATTCTACCTTTAGATGCCTATGAATACACAGAATCTTGAAGATGGTAAAATGGGTCTATTTGTTTTTAACCTCTGATTTATCTTTCCCTCTGTATGGTGATCTCATCAAAAGGGATTCTAGGAATTCCTGCCTTTTCTAAATCCTTCTTTTTCCCTCATCTTCCCAAGATCCACCTTTGTACCCTTTCTGTCTTCGAGACATTTTGCAAGGTCTTTGAGACCATAAATGCCATGCAAGTCTCTATCCTGTCCGGCAGAAGAAGGTTTCAGTTTCATTACAGGAAAAAACTTAGATCTTTAAATCATTTGGTGTTGAGCAAGACAAATGTTTTTCTTGCTAATATTGACTACCTCTTATATCTAAACTTGGATGTATATTATGCAAATCCATCTTTTCTTTACTGTAACTAACCAAGACTTTCTTCCCACCAATAAGGCATAGGGGAAGAAATATCTCATTCTGTCACATATAGACAGAAAGGAAATGGAACATAAGAAAGTTGCTTACTCATACAAAGTAGGCAGTGCTGAATGAAACAGATGAGAGGTGGAGATAGGCAAATAAAAACCATGTGTGCAAAACATAACATAAAGGAATGAAACCACATGACATGTTTATAGAATTTCAAGTAGACCAGTGTGCCTAGAACAGAGGGGTGGATCAGGGAAGAATATGCCAGCATGGAAAAATATATTGTAGCCAAATGTCCCAAAGTCACAGAGTAAAGAAATAATTGTGAATATGTATTAATATGAATATGTTGTTAATCTATCTTTCAGGCTAATAAAGAACACACTGTCCCTTGTTCACTCTTTATTCTGCATTTTTCCCCTTGAAAGCCACAGAGTTTTTGGCCCTCTCACTGAATGTCCTTCCACCTTACTCTCCATCTCTTCCCAAACCAAATGTCCCTCCCCCAAAGGATGAATTTAAATTCCACATCCACATCCTTATTAGAGAGGGTAGAAATGGGGTCTCTCATTTTATTTTTTCCCCTCAATTTGCTAGTGACAATATTGGAAGAAACTGCTCCTGCAATAGGTATTGATGCCTTCTCTTCCTTTATATTCAGTTTCTAACAATTGCAGTCAAAACCCAATAGCTGGAAAGCCGGGACTGGAATAGCCAAGTATCCAGTTGTGTGAATGCTTTTGTCAGTTCAATATCTGATATTCTTCTTCTCTGAAGTAATGGCATATTTGCCAAAAATCAATAAGCTTTTGTGAAGGGAAAAATCTAAACATGCTACAGAGTTAGATACTAATTGGAAGGAGCAAACTGATGTTGATGATGGCTTCTTTCAAGAAAGAGAGTTTTGCTCTTATAAGATCCAGCCATTACTGGTTTTTTCTTGTGCATTTGAGTCCATGTGCCCTAAGTATGGGTGTTTTAAATTTCAGGTTAGTTAGAATTTTATCGTATTTTGTATATGTGGTTTTTTGTGTGTGCATTTATTACTTTATTACTGTTTCCTAACTTCTATTTGTACATGTCCTGAAGGAGATGGGGAATACAGGAAGAATATGGAGGAGAAGCTAAATACATATAGTAGGACACCCAAAAATGTAATTTTGCCTTAGTAATTCAACCTTCCTGGTATTTCCACAATTGATTTAACATGGACCAAAGGTATTTTTAACTGACTTTTGTTGTAAACAGAATTAACTTACCCAGATTTGGGAGCCTACTCATCTCCTTTATGGAATAGACTATCCACATAACAATTGAAATAATTTTCATCAAGGAAACTAAGCAGTTTTGAGGATAGATAAAAAGAAAGTTATATATCATTAAAAACTAAGAATAAATTTTAAAGTCTGTTGATCTAAGGTAGTAAATAGTTGTTAACCATCTCTTATAATAATGAAAGAGTGGGGAAATTTTTTGGAGAAAGTAACAGCAGAAACCTTTGAAATAAAAATTTGGATTTACCCACCATAAAAGTTGCTGAACACAGAAACGCCCTCCCTAATGTAACCAGCTCAGTTGAGTATATTTCCACTTTATATACGAATGTGCCTCAAATGAGTAAGCAAAATCCTGTACAGAAATGGTTTCTGAATTCCTCTTTTCTGTAGGTAATTTGCTTTCATATGAAATACCACTTTGGCTGTCCAAATACAAAACAACAAAACTAACAATGGAAGAAACCGGTCACCTCAATATGCCATTTCTCTGATGAAGCATGGGCACGGCAAACTGTCTAACTCACTGTAGATGGAAGCTGACAACTGCCAACAATCCTTTAAAAAGGCCAGCAAATGCTACCATTATAGAACACAGAAATAATTCATAAGGCACCAGAACAATGTAAAATGAAATCTTCAAAACGCAGAAAACAGTGGATTTAATCATGAGTGATCCTTGTATAACTGGGCTCTCCTGAAGTCTAATAAAATAGCCCATCATAAAAGGATTGCCTGATCCTAAAATAAGGGCATCTAGAGCTAAGAAGTGGTCTAGCATTATAAAATCAGCAAGTGGCTGCTACTCCTTTACCATCTTACTATTTGAGCACCACCTGAAAAATCATATAATCACAAAATTTTTCAGCTTCTGGACACCACCATAGAGATGATGGTCCAAAACATCAGTTAACAAGTGAAGAAACTGAGAGGTGAAGCGGTTTGCCTAAGACCACCAAGAGCGAAAAAAACCCATTCAACTCTATTTGAATATAGAGAATAAAATGGTAAAGAATACTGAAACACTCTTTGCTTTCATTCATTCATTCAATAATTATTGAGCATCTACTATGTGCCAAATACTAT
>PVKH010016703.1:0-15659 GCA_004027955.1 Chaetophractus vellerosus
AAAAGGTTACCAGCAACCTCCTAATCACTAAATCCCTCTCTAGCCTTTTCTCTCTCACTCTGCATAACAATTGAAACATTAGCCCACTTTCTCCTTCTTGAAACTATCTCTTGACTTTGAGGCCTGTTCCCCCCATCGATATTTCATAAATCTTTCTTTTAATCATTTCACTCTACCAGTCTGTAGGGTCAGTGTCCTGGCCTCTGTTCTCCATCTTCTTTTATTAGAAGATTTCACCCCCTCTCTTGATTCTGACACCTCAATTCCAAAAGATTTCATATTTACATTTCCAATTCTGCTTTCTCCTCCTGCTCCAGAAATGTATGCCCAACTTCCCTCTGAAAATGTCCACTTCAGTGTTACTTAGCTACGTTAAACTTATATGATTTTCTTCTGTCTTCTTTCCACTGTCCTCTTCCTTCCACATTCTCTCTCTCAGTCGGGGGTATTCTGAGGCAGAGGCCTGGGATTAATGCCGAACGTCTTCCCACATTGCATATCCAACCAGCACCAACACCTCTCAAATTCTCCCCCCTAAGCATTTCTCGTGTCTAATTCCACCACTTCAGTCCCAATGCTGTGGACTTGCCTTAGGCTCTCTCTCTTGCCTGAATTCTTCCAATTGCCCTTTGAATGATCTTTCTGTCTCTAACATAGCCTCTACTTCATCATGCTCTCTGCCATCCTCTTGGCTCTAAAACCCAAATCTAATCATGACTCTCTCCTCCAGACCATCTTTTCTTAGCTCCCCATTTCTGTATACCTCCTGGTGGGGAATTCAAAATCGTTCATAATCTCACTACTTCTACCTCCTCCACCTTCTTTATCTTCTTGCCTCCACCATCATCACTTCACCCTCCAGCTAAACCATTCTAAACATATAATTTTG
Organism: Chaetophractus vellerosus; assembly: GCA_004027955.1. Lineage (NCBI taxonomy): Eukaryota > Metazoa > Chordata > Mammalia > Cingulata > Chlamyphoridae > Chaetophractus > Chaetophractus vellerosus. Next base: position 890 of record PVKH010016703.1, read on the forward strand.
TGTCATCATCATCTGTTTGGGTACATGTAATGACTTTGGCTAGAATGCCAATTCCAGCCCAGAGCAGGTGTCACCTCTCCCATGGAGCCTTTATAAGTATTCTGTTCCAGTTGGGGGAAAACCACTCCCTCTCTTTCTTTGGAATACTTATATTATTGACCTTATCATCTGTATTTTTACCATGTGTACATATATCTGTCTCTGCTCCTAGACTCTGAATTCCTTGAGGGCAGAGCCCAGGCATTTATCTGTAAACCTAACCACAGTGCCTGTAGTGTAGTAAATGAATTGAATTCAATTCAACAGAAGACAAGAAATATTCATTCCTCAAAGTGCTCGAGTATGTGAAAGACTGTATAGAGTAATTTGTCTGCCTCCAGCACAGGCTATGAGCATGAGAGGTCTGGGGTATTTTTTCTTTCCCCAGTAACCTGCCTCAGTGCCTATACATCTCCTTTCCATCAGCACACCAAAAGAGAGGTGGTTTCCACCACCCCCCCCCCTTCCTCCCACACACAGAAAGAATGTGACTTGATTTTTTCACGGTCTTCTGGGAATTCTAGTCCAGTAAAATAAAGCTTCTACTTTCTACTAATCTACCAGTTCCTGGAAGAGCACAGCCTGCTCACTCTCCTGTGAAGCCCTCATTATACTCCATCTGAGAGTAAGAAAGAAGAAAGGAAAAACAAAGAGTGCTTTCCTTCCCTTCCTTTTAACTTGGTTCTTTGAATTGACTCCGTGTACCTAGGATGATACAATTCATGCTGCTCAATAGGTCACGAGTGCTCATTTAGCTGAATTGCAGTGTACCACTTGACACTCATTTGTATTATTTTGTAAATATTCTTCATTGTTCTCATGTGCTTGTTTCTTTATTCAGGGCTTAAATTCCTAAAGGAAAAGGAAATATATATATTTCCAATTCAATTAAATTCAAAAAAGGATTTACTCCTCTGTGTCACTGGTATCTGGTATAGTGCTTTGGCACACGGGGAAGTGCCCACTGTAGGCAGAAAACTCAACAACTACGGAGGAAAACATTTTTTAAAGTAAATGTGACATCGCCCCTAACTTGGAAATGTTTATAGACACCTAGTTCTTTAGGGAACAAATGAATATATAAACACACAAGAAAAACAGTTATTTTAGTTGATTTGTAAACATATATATGAATGTATACAACGCACACACCTCTACATAAATAAGGACAATGAGAGTGTTTAAGGGCTGCAGAGGAAGTTGGGAACAAGAGGCAACAACTGAGCTGGACTTTGAGAGATGAAGAAATCCCTCAGGAAGAAGTTCATCCTAAGTGAGGAAGAACTATACTGAGACAGCAGAAGACATCTAAAACCAAAACAAACATAATTTGAGGTTCTGGGGAACAGGAAATTGTTTGACGTGATTTGTGAGTGGGGGCGCATTTCAGTGAGGGAAAGGCTATGAGACCGGTCTGGAAAGGCAGGCCAGGTTCCGTTTGTTAAGAAATTTGTTCTTTATCCTGCAGGCAGTGGAGAACCCTGAAGGTTTCCCAGCAGAGGTAAGAAGGGAGAGAATGTGTGTTTCAGTGAGATCTTCCCTGGCAGCAGTTTGGAGGATGATAAGAGGCAGTGGTTTACAAAACTAGAATAGTCAGGTGATTGCCACAGTCTCGGTGGAGGGCAATAGCCAGAATGAAGGCAGGGAATTGGGGAGGTGAACATGGGAGGGAGACGCGTGTCAGGGTGGACAGTAGGACCCCTGGGTCATGGAGGTGATGAGAACTACTCCCCTTGAACCAGTGCAGTCTGCTGGGTGACAGAAATGCTTAATCTTGTACATCAAGGCTGCCTGAGTTTCCGTAGTAATACTTGTATAGGATGGAAGAAAGGAGTCCAAATTCTTTTGAATATAGATAGCCAGTTGGGGGGGCCGGCTCAATAGCCCAGTGGATAGGGCGCCGGCATACCACATGGGAGGCCCTGGGTTCGCTTCCCGGGGACCTCTCCTAGTGGGCAGACCGCCTTGAGAATGGCAAGCCGCCATGGGCGGGCCGGAGCCGCCGTGGGCAGGGCAAGAAGCTGCCACGGACAGGGCAAAAGCCTCCACGGGCAGGGCAGGTCGCCCGCGGATGGAGCGCAGCCAGCCACCCACGAACTGAAAGCCGGCCGTGAACGGACGCAGAGACCGCCCACAAGCAGGGAAAGCCGCGCCTGCGCAGTGACCACTCTCGGCGCGTCACCGCAGCAGGGGGGAAGGGGAGATATGTAATAAAATAAATAAATCTTAAAAAAAAAAAAAAAGATAGCCAGTTGGTACAGCACTATTTCTTGAAAAGACTTTTCTTTCCCTATCTATTGGTCCTGGTACCCCTGTTGAAAATCAATTGACAATAGATACATGGATTTATTTCTGGACTCTCAGTTCTAGTCTACTAATTTATATGTCTATCCTTACGCCAGTAGCACACTGTCATGATTATTATAATAAGTTTTTGTAGTTTTTTTTTCATTTTTTATTCAAACGTTATTTCAAATAAAAAAATAAAATAAAATAAAATAACAGACAAAAGGCAGTTCAACAAGTTATGGAAGCATTACTCCAAAAAAGTTCTGTCCACGCACTTTTATCTCATCTAATCCCAACAACAAACTCATTTGTTCTTCCAGTGCTCAGAAAGATACACAAATGAAAACAGATTAGGTGGGCCGGCTCGATAGCCCAGTGGATAGGGCGCCGGCATACCACATGGGAGGCCCCGGGTTCGATTCCTGGGGACCTCTCTTAGCGGGCAGACCGCCTTGAGAATGGCAAGCCGCCATGGGCCGGCTGGAGCCGCCGTGGGCAGGGCAATAAGCTGCCACGGACAGGGCAAGAGCCGCCACGGGCAGGGCAGGTCGCCCATGGATGGAGCACAGCCAGCCACCCGCGAACTGAAAGCCGGCCGTGAATGGATGCAGAGACCGCCCACAAGTGGGGAAAGCCGCGCCTGCGCAGTGACCACTCTCGGCGCATCGCCACAGCAGGGGGAAGGGGAGATATGTAATAAAATAAATAAATCTTAAAAAAAAAAAAAAGAAAACAGATTAGGTAAATGAGATAATCAAGGTCTCCTTTTTAATGAAGAAAATGAAGAAGAGAAAAAATGCTTAATCATATTCATATCTCACAAAACCAAACACCATATTATTTTTTTGTCCTTTAGCATTTAATATAATACCTTTAATATAATACTGCCTCGGAATATAATACTGTCTTTGCTTTTGCTACAAAATACTACAATATTGTTAACTATAATCTATAGATTACATTAGTTATATTTTCCCATGTAACACCATATTCTTAGCATCCTGTATTAGAACATTCCTGTATTTGAACATTCCTGTATTTATATTATTAACCACAACCCTCATCTACTGCCAAAAGTACTATTAAACATTCCCTATATTATCCTCCAGCTGTCCTCCAACTAACATTAACCCCCGTAGACTACTTGTTTCAGCCATAATCACATCTATAAATCAACAGTGTTTGCTACATTCATTATAATGTGCTACCGTCAACTCCATCCATTACTGCATATTTACAACTGAACTTAAACATTCTACATACATCCAGCGTCAGCTAGAATAGGTTTTTAAGTTGGGGAATGTGAGCCCTCCATCTTTAAAAAAATTTTTTTAAAGTTTTTTTTTTTTTTGGCTATTCAGGGTCCCTTGCATTTCCATATGAATTTGGGGATCAGATTGTCCATTTCTGCAACAACAACAAAAAAATCTGTGGGGATTTTGATAGGATTGCAATGAATCTGTAGATCAATTTGGGGAGTCCTGCTATCCATCCAAACTATATCAAGTCTTCCAATATATGAACATGGGCTATCTTTCCATTTATTTAAATCTTTAATTTCTTTCAACATAGTTTTGTGTTTTTTTCAGAGCACAAGTCTTGTATTTTTGTTAAATCTATGCCTATTTTATTCTTTTTTATGCTATCATAAACGGAATTGTTTACTTAATTTCATTTCAGATTCTTCCTTGCTAGCATCTAGAAATGCAACCAATTTTTGTATATTGATCTTGTTTCTTGCAACTATGCTGAATTTGTCTACCAGTACTACTGATTTTTGTGTATGGATTCTTTAGGGGGTTCTATATATCTGAGAGAGAGTTTTACTTCCTCCTTTCCAATGTGAATACCTTTAATTTCTTTTTCTTGCCTAATTGTCTTGGCTAAAACTCCAGTACAATGTTCAATAGAACTGACGAGTGGACATGCTTGTCTTGTTCCTGATCTTAGGGGGAAAGCTTTCAGTTCGCCATTAAGTATATGTTAACTCTGTTAGCTTTTTCATAGATATTCTTTATGTGGTAGAAGAATTTTCTTTCTAGCATTGGTTCATTGGGTAATTTTTTTCACTTTATTTTGTACATTTAATAATTGAAAATATAAACAATTAAAACTAAAAAGTAAACACAGATGAATAAATACATACATTTCTCAATTAAATGTACAGGATACAAATAACTTTTTAAAATCAAACAATATGTTACACAATGTATTTGGTTAGTAGTAACGCAATCATACAGTATTTGTCCTTTTGTGTCTGGCTTGCTTCCCTCAACATAATGTCCTCCAGGTTCATCCATGTTGCCATATGCTTTATGACTTCATTTCTTCTTACAACTGCATACTATTCCATCGTGTGAATAGACCACAGTTTGTTTATCCATTTATCTGTTGATGAACACCTGGGCTGTTTCCAACTTTTGGCAATCGTGAATAGCTATAGACATTGGTGTGCAGAAGTCTGTTTGTGTCACTCCTGTTGAATAATTTTTAATCATAAAAGGCTGATAAAGTTTTTAAAAAGATTTATTTATTTACTTACTTTTATCCATTTTTACCATCTCCCCCCTCCCCCCATTTTTGCTGTTTTTGTGTCCATTCGCTGGGCAATTCTCTGTTTCCTGCCCTTTCTTCTCATTCTTCCTATCTTTACCAGGATTCGATCCTGGAAAACTCCAATGTGGGAAAGAGGCATCCTACCACCTGTGCCACCTTTAGTTCCTGGTTTTTCAGTGCATCTTGTCTTGGTTCTCCCTTGTGTCACTCTCCTGTTACATCATCATCTTGCTGCATGGCTCAGCGGGGCCTGATGATGCACCTGCTTGTGGGGCCTGGCGGCCCACCCACTCGCAGGGCCTGGCAGCCCACACGCCTTCTATATTTTTCGTTATTTTTACCAGGAGGTCCCAGGTATCGAACCCAGGTTCCTCCATATGGGAGACAGACACCTAACCATTTGAGCCAAATCTGCCCCCATGATGAATTTTATCAAATGCTTCGTCTGCATCTATTGAGATGATCGTGTGGTTTTCCCCCTTTATTCTATTATATGTTGTATTACACTGATTGATTTTCATATGTTGAATTATCATTGCATTCCTGGGATTAAGACCACTTGGTCATTGTGTATAATCCTTTTTATCTGTCACTGGATTTGGTTGCTAGTATTTTGTTGAGGATGTTTGTATCTATACTCATAAGTAATATTAGTTGATAGTTTTCTTTTCTTGTGATATCTTTATCTGGCTTTTTACATTAGTATAATACTTACCTAGTAGAACAACTTAGGAAGTGTTCTCTCCTCTTCTATATTCTGAAAGAGTTTGAGAATATTTTGTGTTGAATCTTCTTTAAATGTTTGGTAAAATTCACCGGTGAAATCATCTGGACCTTGACTTTTTTCTGTTGTTGGACTTTTTTTTTCTGACTCAATCTTTTTACTTATTATAGGTCAGATTTTCTATTTTTTCTTGAGTCAGTTTTGGTAGTTTGTGTCCTTCTAGGAATGTGTCCATTTCAACTAGGTTGTCTAATTTGTCAGCATGCAGTTGTTCTAGTATTTTCCTAATAATCTGGGGTATTTTTTTTTCCTGTAAGGTCAGTAGTATTGTCCCTTAATTCATACCAGATTTTCGTAATTGGAGTTTTCTCTTTTTCTTGATCAGTCTATATAGAAGTTTGTCAATTTTGTTGATGTTTTCAAAGAATCAACTCTTACTTTTGTTATTTTCTTCTATTGCTTTTTCTATTCTCATTTTCATTTATTTCCATTCTAATTATTATTTCCTTCCATCTGGTTGATTTGGGTTTAGCTTACTCTTTTTCTAGTTGGAAGGTTAGGCTCTTGATTTGAGACCATTCTTTCTTAATGTAGCATTTACAGGTATAAATTTCCTCTGAGCAGTAAATTTTGGTATGTTGGGTTTTCATTTCCATTCATTTCCATACCAAATATTTTCTAATTTCTCTTGTGTTTTCTTCTTTGGTTCATTGGTTATTTGGGAATGTGTTGTTTAATTTCTATATATTTGTTAATTTTCCAATTACCTTCTGTTATTAATTTCTAATTTTGTTCCATTATTGGTAGAGAATATACTTTGTATGATTTAAGTATTTTAACATTTGTTAGACTTCTATTATGGAGTAATGTATGGTCTGCCCCAGAGAATGTTGTATGTGCACATGAGAAGAATGTATATTCTACTATTATTGGGCCAAGTGTTCTATAGATGTATATTATTCTAGTTGGTATACAGTGTTGTTCAAGTGGGGAACAAGTCTTCTATTTCCTTGCTGATATTCTGTTTAGTAGTACTAGCCATTATCGAAAGTGGAGTATTGAAGTCTCCAGCTATGATTGTTGAATTGTCTATTTTTCCCTTCAACTCTGTCAGTTTTTGCTCATGTATTTTTGGGCTCTGTTGTTAGGTGGCTATATATGTTTATAAGTGTTATATTCTTGATGTATTGCTCATTTTATTATTATATAATGTTTTTTGTCTCTAGTAACAATATTTGTCTTAAAGTATATTTGATCCAATATTAGTATAACCACTACAGTTCTCTTTTAGTTACTGTTTTCATAGAATATCTTTTTCTATTTTTTAGTTTCAATTTTGCCTTGAATCTAAAGTGAATCTCTTATAGGCAGCACATAGTTGGATCATTTTTTAAAATCCATTTTTCTAATCTTTTTTAATTGAAGACTTTAATCTGTTTATATTTAATGTAATTACTGATGAAGGACTTACTTCAGCCATTTTGCTATTTGTTTCCTATATATCTTGTGTTCTTTTTTTGTTTCTCAATTCACCCTTTACTGCCTTCTTTTGTGTTAAATAGATATTTTCTAGTGTACTATTTTAATTCCCTTCTTGTTTCCTCCTATATATTTGGTTAGGCCATTAAAAAGAATTTATTGGGAAATGGGGGAAAAGAACAGAGTTCACTGAGAAATGGGAGAGAAAGATGGAAATTCACACCGAGGTTTGGTGCAGGCTCCTCCCGGCAGAGACAGCCTTCTACTATATATTTTTGAGTTATATTCTTAGTGATTGCCATGTGGATTACAATATCTAATATTATTAATTGTAACAATCTAGTTTGGATTAATATCAGTTTCAACTGTATTCCATAACTTTCTTCATATATAGCTCCTTTCTTCCATCCCCAGCTTTTTTTTTTAAAGATTTATTTATTTCTATATCCCCCCCACCTTGCTGCTTGTGTTCGCTGTGTTCATTTGCTTTGCGCTTTTCTTTGTCTGCTTGTCTCCCCCTGCTGCGTCAGCTCACTGCGCGGCAGCTTACCTCCCATGTGGTAGACCGGAGCCCAACCAATTGAGCCACAGCCGGTTCCCCTCATCCCCCGCTTTATGCTCTTAATATTACAAGTTTAACCTTTAACTGTTGTGCACTCATCAACATAATTTATAATTATTGCATTATGTCATTGTCTTTTAAATCAACTAGGAAGAAAAAGGAGTTATGAACAAAAATGTACATTTATACTGCCTTTTATATTCACCTATATGTTTAATATAACCGGTGCTATTTTTTCATATGGATTCAAATTAACTGTCTAGTGTCCTTTTATTTCAGCCTGAAGGACTCCCTTTAGCATCTGTTATAGAGGAGGTCTGCTAGCACAAACTCTGTTTTTATTTATCTGGGAATGCCTTACTTTCACCTTCATCTTTGAAGGAAAGTTTTGCAGAGTCTCAAGGTCATCCAGAGGTCAGAGTTTAGGGTCCTCCAGGTCTTTCTTGAGTATGTATGACTTTCTAGATTCCCAGGAATATGTTAGAGCTTTTCAAAGCCCTTATGGTCATCTCATTTCACAGCCTTTCTTCCCAAGCATTTTTGTTAGTCTATTGTTTGTCCCAGCTGTTATCTATCGTCACAGGCAGCAGCTACTAAAACATTTGCCTGTAAATATTTTCGACAAATGGTCCCCCACCCTCAGCCCAGGAGCATTAGCACTGGGCTGGTTCTGAGTCAGGCAAAATAAAGATAAGCCTTTTGAGTCAGTCTTCCAGGGGGCCACCAGAGAGGCCAGAACAAATATATTAGAATTCTTTGCAAAGTTCCATTTTGCTCCTTATGGCACCTATGTATCTAGCAAGAATGTAGGCTGTTCTTTTCAAGTTTACCCTGAGTTGGGGAGTGGAGTGTGTGGTAAGACTAAGTTAAAATACCACAAAGCTCATTGTTCTTATTGTGATTCAGCCTGTTTTACTGGATCACTGTAAGTCTGGTTAATTACCAGAATTCCAAAAAAGTTGATTTTTACTTTTTTTTCATTGCTTTTCTGGAAGGGCAGAATATTGAGTTCTTTACTCTGCCATTTTCACTGTGTTACTCTTCTCTGTATACTCTTTTATTGTTTCTTTATATGTTCCCTTGAAAGAGCAGTAGGGTAATCAAGTCTTTCTTTTAGCATGGTTGGTTAAAATTTTTCAAATTATTGATAGTTTCGAAAAGTATTTTAGAGCTATGGGCAATGCCACATCTATAACTTCCTCCAGGTTCTTGTCAGGCAAGCTTCTTGCTGGAGCAAACCCCCAGAGAGTTCCAGCATTTTGATCTTCGCTGGCATGGCCCCTGCAGCCGGTGCCCTGGCAGCTGGTCAGGCCCAGCCAGGTCTGTGCATCCCTTCCACCCCATATCCTGGCTCCCACTGGACTGATACTGGGGTTGAAAGGCAAGATACCAGGAAGCCCAGGTCCTAAAGGTCCAGTGCATGCAGCAGCCACACACTCAGATCCTTCTATCTGCAGTAACTTTGAAAACATGATGCTAAATGAAAGAAGCCAGGCACAAAAAACAGAATAGGCAAATTTTTATAGAGAATAGATTTGGGGATGGGTGGAGGCAAGAATGAGGAATGAATGCTAATGGTATTGTGTTTCTCTTTGGGGAGACAGAAATGCTGGATGGTTTCACAACTCTGTGAATATGCTTTTAAAAACACTGAATTGTATACTCTAAATGCATGAATTTTATGATATGCGTGTTATAGCACAATAAAGCTATCAAATTTTAAAAAGTGAATATGTAGGGGCATCCCAGGATGGCACAGCACTCCTGGCCTTAGGCTCATGCCTGAGTTGCTGCTCCTTCTCCTTCTCTCTGGAGGAGAGTACTCAGCCCAAGGAGGAGACCCTGCAAGTGAGGGGTCCTGAAGTTTAAGCTTCACTAGCTTTTTGGATCTTGCCACGTGTTTTCCTTTCCTTTTCTTTCTCCACCTCCCCCCCACTTTTTTTGGTTATTATTGTTAATTGACTACTTCAGGCTGCCAAAACTTTTTTAAAGTTATGTTGATAGATACATACTCACATACTCAGTTAAATTAACTTTCCCCTCTTCACTCTCATTTAGTGGGAATAAGCTCCCAGGTCAAGGTGAAGGGATGTGGGTGGAATGGCTCAGGGAGAGGAAACAAGGAGTGACATTTTAAAAATATATTGATATGTGAATGACAGCTTCTAAATTTAAAAGAACAAAAATCTGTCAAACCAATCTTTCTTTTCTTTTCTTTCTCCCCCATCCCCCCTTTTCTTATAGCCCTAAGACTGAGGGAGACTTTGGGGATAGCAACCAGAATATCAGAGTTGGCCTCAGAAGCAATAACTTTAATAATCTTATCTGGGCTTTGGAATCATATCTGAGGGATGCCTCAGATCATGGGATTCAGAAGTACCCTCTGAACACACAGAAACCTTTTCTTAATTCTTCCATAACCATTTTCAGAACTGTTGTCCAGGTGTTCCTCTGAAAATGAGAGAGTACTCAATATAGAAGGGCATAGTCCCTTTGTACCCTAATCTTAGAAATGACATCCCATAACTTTTATCAGATTCTACTTTAGAAGTCACTAGGTCTAGCCCATGCTCAAGGGGAGGGGATCACACTAAAGAGTGTGACTACCAGGAGGCAGTGATCAATAGGGGTCATCTTAGAGGCTTCCCACTACACTAACTTTATGCAATTACTTTTATTCCTGAAGATTGGTGTTAAGTTCAACTTTCAAAATGCTGCCGTCCAATATAATAGTGTTTAGCCAAATAGTGTGGCTATTTAAAGGGAAATTAATTAAAATTAAATAAAATTTAAAACAATTCCTTAGTAGCCCCAGCCACATTTGAGGTGCTCAATCACGTGTACCTAGCAGCTACCATATTGACAGTGCAGACATACAACCTTTCCATAATGATAGAAAGTTCCATTGGACAGTACTGCAAAAGAAACCCTCTTTGAAAAGCTGGCATTTTCAGAATTGTGAAGAAATAAACACCTGTTTTCCAAGGCACCCAGCCTTTTAGTCCTCATTCCTTGGCACTCACGCTGTTACTCCATCTCCTTTCAGGCACTCAGCTGCAACTAGATTCTTTCCTTCCCGAAAATCTGCTTTCCAGAAAGAAGTGGTTAAACTCATTCACACTGAGGTGTAAATGACTATCTTTTACCTTATCATTTCTTCAACTTTTTCATTTCCACAAGACTGAGTTAAAAGCCAAAAGAATAAAATTTTTTTTGACATTTTTGATGTCAGCACCACTGCCTGAGGTGTATTATTTGGGGTGGGGGTTGGGGTGGGGTTCAAGTCTTCTGAACCCTTTTGAAACTTGAGGAATACTCTCTGATATGAGAATACCCACCCCTAACCTGTCTGGCTTTTGAATTCTGGGTTTCACATATGGATTTTCTCAAAATAAGTTGCAACCTAGATCTGTGTGTTGTAACTTAGCATCACACCCACAAAAATCAAACACATAGTGTGGTAGAAACCATCTCTCTGTATTTATAACCAGGGGACCACAAAGTAGGGTAAATGGCATTATGCCATTTAATGCCTCGCTTTTCCTCTTGGAATAACTGAATTCATCATTTAACTTGTTTCAGCCAGAAGGACAGCCTTTCAGTTGCAGAGGGAAAACAGAAGTTCTTTGACAGAGGAGACAAAAAGCTCTGGAAAGGACCCGGTTGGTTATGAACAATGTGTATTTCCACCTGAGCTAACAGGCCCATTATTAGAGCCTGGTGCATAATATTCACCTCTGCTACTCGAGCAGGGTCGTTGCTGGTACAAACATAATTTGCCACATTGTTTTGAAGTGATCATTTGGAAGCAGAGGGAGCCGTCTCTAATGACAGGTCACAAACATACACCACGCCGGCTCCTTTATGCCCGCCTCGGCCGGCCGGGCTGGGCGCTGGCAGCCCTGCCATTCAGGCTCTTGTTTTTGTTATGGAACAAAAGCCTCACTCCCAGCTGTGGCGCCAAAATCTAGCTCACACTGTACAAGTAACTGACAGCTCCAAAGCTTGGCGGAGAGGAGGCCAGGATCGGCTCCTCCAATCGCAGTTGCGCCTTTCTGTGAGCCACGCATGTTTACAGGCAGCCTGCCGCCAGCAGCCGGGAAGAAAGCGAAGGGGAAAACCAGGACGTGGAGTCAGCCTGGAGTGGGCGTGCTCCCAACAGAAAAGTGAAAGCCTGTGAGGCCCGCAGCTGGGGAAGATTCCACTTTGTAACCCGCAGCCTGCGGTAGAGATGCTGCCCTGTTATCTGGCTAATCCCATCAGTCCGCAGGAAGCTTCCCTAGCACATTCATCATGACTTCATGTGTACTCTCTCCGTGTGATTCTAAGGCCATGAAGGAACAGGGAATGTGCCCACCACTCCGGAAGACTGGGAAATAACTTTTTAAAAATTTATTTTTTTTAATGATTCAAAAATGTAAACGATTTTTTTAACTTAAAATTATACTACATGGCCTTAGTAAACAATTCAGTTTAGAAGGTTCCATAGTGAAAGCTAAAATCCTCCCTTCCCTGAATTTTATTATTGTGTTTTAATACTTTATTTTTATTGTGTAACTTAAAAATTGCCATTTCAACTATTTTAAGTGTACAATTCTGTGGCATTAATTACATTTATCACCACCACCATGCATTACCAACCCAAACTTTTTCATCACCCCAACAGAAACTCTGTAGGCCTTAAGCAATAACTCCCCATTCCTCCCCCACCCCTAACCTCCAATCCACTTTCTGTCTCTGAATTTGCTTATTGATAGCCATATAAGACCCCAATCCTCTACCAGGCACTCCCAAGTGACACTCCTGTGTGTATGTGTTTAGTTCTGTGCAATTTTATCACATGTATAGATTTGTAAAGATACACCAGGGTCCTGGGTTTTACCCGAGACCTTTCCTTATGGCACCCCCACCTATTTTCCCACAAAACTTCTTTCTCCTGTGTTCAAAAATCAGCTAAGAGAATGCTTACTCCATCGTGAATGAATTCAGGCCAAGATAATGATAGATTATAATTGTTCAAGGGTCATGCCCCCAAGACAATTGTATTCTTAGAGAGAGCTTTAATGATTTTACTCAGGGGAATGAGCAGCAGGTGAATGTCAGGGAGGAAGCAAAAGGAAAATGGGGCACAAGGGTTATTAATCATCTTTAAATGTGCATGAAAAGAGGTGGGAGGGTAAGGAAGAAACATGAAATCCCCTTATAAACCAGAAGCTCTCCCGGCTGATCCATCGAAGTGGAAGTTAAAAAATAAATCACAATCATAAAACTATACACCTTGCAAATGAGAAACCTTTCAAAAACTTCTCCCCTTCACCCCACCATGATCCTTTGGAATAAATAAGAAATCCTTTTGCAGCAGTTGAGAAATTGGATCACTTGTTCCTGTTCCGTTTAAATAGCACAGGGCAGAAGTTAAACAATCCGTCGGTGCCCAGGCTTGCACTCGCTAAGAAAGAGCTCTGTTTGATATTCTGTGGCCAACCACAACTTTTTAGTGCTGATGGCCTGGGCATATTTTACAAGGCACAGAAAGCACATGTTTAAAGGCTTCCTTTTGCCAAATTTGGACATATTAGAATGCATAATGTCCCACAGTTTTCCCTCTACAAACTTTGAGGGTCTGATCGTTATAGCACATGATCCTGGGGGTGGCAAGAGGAAAGCTTGGTTTTGGCTGCTTCATATCACAAGATAATTGCCCTTCTGGTCAGCAGCAAATCTGAGGCACAAATTCAATGCGCTTTCTGCTGTGCTATTGGCAGTTGAAAAGGGGTAGTAGGGTTGGGGAGTGAAAAAGGCTTAGAGGAGAGTTGTGGCTGGAGGGGATGTTGGTCACAAATGTTTATGTTCTAAAAGTGTGGTTGCTGGACCAGCGTGACCTGGTAACTTGTTAGAGTGCACATTTTCCAGCCCCACCCCATACCTTCTGACTCAGTCTTTGAGGAAGGGTATCATTATTCTGTGTTTTGCCTAGGCCTCCAAGTGACTCTGGCGCACTGAAAAGTTTGAAAACCCCTGGATCTTCCAACAACAACGTGCAAAAATAGGTGTGCTGGCCCACTAGAATGTATAATTCATCTCTTAGGGAAATGGACGGCATAGTCAGATATTAATTTAACTCTTAGAAGGAATTATTTTAGCACCTGTCAGTGCTAGGCACTATTCTAGGGATAGAGGAATAAATAAGAGAGACAATAGCCCAACTTCATGGAGTTTACATTCTAGCTGCTGGTAATAAGCACGATAAAGAAGATGGAAGTGGCAGATTTGGAGAGCTATTCTAGCAGAGTGGTGAGGAAAGCCCTCTTTGAGGGTGTGATATTTGAGCAGATGGCTGAACGAAGTGCAGGAGCTTAAGTTCCGGAGGAAGGGTGTTCTGGCAGAGGGAGCTGGAGGTGTGATAGCCAGAGAAGAACATGAGGTTGGTGTGATTGGGGAGGACTGAGAAAGCAGTGTAGTTAGAGGGGACTGTGAGAGGGATTGACTGAGGAGAGCAAGTTACTGAGAGGTCGGATGGCCCCATTATATAGGCCTTCTGGGCCTCAGGAGGAAGGTTAGACTTCTTCTTTGGAGGCTCTGGACAGGAGAGAGGCACGCTTTGTTTTAATGCATTTAAGGCAATTTGGTGGCTGTGTGGAAGTTTGCCTGAAGGAAGACAAAAGTGAAAGCAATGAGACCAGTTAGGGGGCTGGTGAGGAAGTCCGGATTAGAGATGAAGGGCACTAGATGATTTGGTAGTAGCAGAGGTGGTGAGATTTGCTGCATTTAGGATATATTTTGAAGGCAAAGCTGGGATGTGAGGGAAAAGGAATGATTTCTAGGCTTTGTCTTAAGCTAGCTACTGGGTCAATTGTGGTACCACTTACCGACATGAGCCAGAATGGGGGAGGAGCAAGTTTGAGGAGAAAACTAAGAATTCTCTTTTGGTCATGCTAGGTTTGAGATGCCTGTTAGAAATCCAAGTGGAGACATAAGAGCAGGCAGGCAAATATACGGGTTTGCTACTCGATGGGGAGACTGGAACTGGACAGAGTGTGTGTGTGTATAATGAAGTAGCAAACTGTAATTAAGTTACAGGCAGATTTTAAAATTAAATATGATATAAAATAATATATTAA
>PVKH010016704.1:0-15648 GCA_004027955.1 Chaetophractus vellerosus
ATCCTAGAGGATCTGAAATGGTTCAGGAGGTATTAGGCTCTCACTGGTCCAGAGCATTGGGAAAACCTTACTTCCCTTTCTCCTCCCACCCTCCCCAATGAAAGATATCTTTCTCCTTACCACTCCCAGCAGTTTTTAATTTGTTCCTTTTAAAACTTCTTGGAGATTTAAGTCTATTAGTTAAATAAATCATTTAGATTTCCCAAACTTAACCGAAATCCCTCAGGAATAGGAATTTCAGTGGCAGGGAAATGGAGAGGTAATTTTGGATCACTGGGCACTTCAAAAAGTACAGACCTTGGTGAGTAGTGAAAATTGGGGACTTTGGACAACCAGAGGGCAGCATGATGGCACTGGGAGGCTGGGCAGGGGGATGATCAGGAGGTGGGAGAGGAATGCATAAGGGAGGTGGGAGGGCCAAAGACAAACTTTGCCTTCTTTGCAATTTTGCCTAGGGCCCTGGTGGTGGCAACCGCCTGTGTGCCACTGAAAATCGTGCCGATGCCTGGCATACTGCATAAATGGAAGCAGGGTACCGCGTGAGTTGAAACATTGGTCACACTATATAAAGTTTGTATATGTGAATCAGTGTAACTCGTACCCATGTAACTGGGGGTCTGACTGTATTTGGATTTTTCTGATAAGGAATCATGGGCTGAGGCTCAGGAGACCTGGCTTCTAGCCCCAGCTGTACCTCTAATTGTAACCTTGGGTAAGTCACTTAACCTTTTTTCCCTCAAGATAAGTCTCCAATTTGTTAAATGGGAAAACAAATACTTTCCTATGTTGTACTGAAAAAATGTTGGAAAATACATATATTTTGAGTTTTTAGGAAGGGAGGAATCATAAGTAGATGGAGATTATTATCGTATTTTATCTTAAGTCTAAGGTACATTACATTTTATAAATATCTTTTAGCATTAATAGAGGAAAGGGATAATTTGTTTTGTTTTGTTTTTTTTATAAACACGTTCCATTTGAAAGCAGAGAGGAGCAGCACAGGAAAATTCAAGAAGCAGTTTTAGATTTGTTTATGATCAGTTGGAGGAATTTATTGTCTTCGAAAGACTGGTCTTTAAAAAATATTTTTAAAAATTCTAATCACATATATACAGCTTGAAGACTATTGTCATTTTTGCTAGGTTGCATTAATTGCAAGGATGTCCTTTAGTAAAGCCCTTTTGCACCATAGGCAGTTTGGTTATGAACCCAGAAAGGCCTGGTAAGGTTAAGAGATAGGAAATAAACTAAATAGGGGGTCTGAATTTAGATTCCACCCTAAGTTTGGAAACTGTAGAGAAGTTAGTGGTCCTGAAGGTTACATTCCTCTTAATTGCTTGTAACCTTTAAATAGGAGCAGAGACCATCTCTGAAAGGTCAGAATGACAGTCTGCTCTCAAAAACAACCAAGTAGTCTATTAGAAATAATGTGATAAGAATTATATAGCATCTTTGGTTGTCCATTAGAATTAGGGTGGGGAATGTTCTGGGCAAGTTAAAGCTTTCAGCTAAATTAGCTATATTTGATGGCAATCTTTCTAAACTATGATGTACATCCTCAGTTAATAGAGTATATTGATCATAATTTAATATTTCTGTTGATCAGTTATATTGTGTTTTAGTTAATAGTTTATAGGTTATAAAACCTAGAGGATACTCATCCTAGGGGATTCCCTGGAAAATACAGTTCAGAAAATCACTGATCTATTTCTAATATAAGTTTAGTATATTAATTATATACCTTGTAGGGCAGTGTGACATTGCTTCCTTTATGCAAAAGTAATTACTGAATCAGAGATTGAAGTAGTGTTTTCTTCCTTATAAAATCTTTAATCTGTGTTCCTTGATTTACCATCAACATTGAGAGCATTTTCTCTTA
The DNA here is from genome assembly GCA_004027955.1 of Chaetophractus vellerosus. NCBI lineage: Eukaryota > Metazoa > Chordata > Mammalia > Cingulata > Chlamyphoridae > Chaetophractus > Chaetophractus vellerosus. Next base: position 1,880 of record PVKH010016704.1, read on the forward strand.
ATTTTCTCATTAACATAATGAACCATATTCATTTCTTGGTCAGTTGTAAACCATTCTTCTGTTTCACTTGGATTGTTCATTTTAAGTGAAGGAGGCGTAGCCCTTAATGTACCAGTACAAATTTTAAAAATAATGGAGTTTAAGCTTATAAATTCTTTTCCATATTAAGCCATTTCAACAAACATAAGGCTAAACAGTTTCTCTGAGTATTAGTAAATATTTGACTTTATCAGAGTCCGGGCATATCCAAAACACTGGAAGCTCTGGTAGTTGCTTAATGAATCAGTTAGAAAAATTTTCTTCATTTTGCGTTTTGAAATCTGAATAATATTTCTATCTACAGAGCAGCCCAGAAAACAATAAAAGTATTACCTCATATAACTATGCATTGTACATAGATTCTCTGCAGTTGTTTAGCTCTCTCTAAATAAGCCTATGCTTCTGATATGCTCTTTTATTTTACTCAGGTAAAAACAAAAATAATTTTGTCCATGTCTGCATAAGGTTTATAAGCAACAAGTAAATCATTAAAGGCTTTGATTTGAGTAGGATGTCATATAAGGATAAATGTAGCAGGTTGCATGTTCAGGTTGGGTAGGAGGAATTCAAAGATAAATTGGTGTCATGGGTCAGGGTCAGGGTCAGGCTTAATGAGTCAGCTAGTATTCATTACCAGGTGGTTCATAATGAGCTTTGAGTTGCTTAGGATTCAAGCACATAGTGGAATGAGGAGATAAGGCAGATGGCTTAAAACTGAGAGTCAGCAAGTGTGAACAAGACTAAAATAAATGAGGCAGATGCTCCTTAAGAAAGGAATTCCAGCAAGGTACTTAAAAGGCAGTAAGGCCCAAGGTGTTACTATAGTTCTTAAGAAAGCATAGGCAATTCTACCAACCTCATTAGTCTACAAAGAAATTGTAGACTAAGATGATGCAGGACGTTGGAACATCTTGCTGGAGGAGTAAAAGGGCAAAGGAGAGGGTAAGTTTCTGACAGGAATCTTATGACGTTAGCACCTATAGAAAAGCCATTTTATTCCTCATATACTAGTAGCTGCTAGGGTAGAATTTGAAAGGCAAAGTCCAAAATAATCAGTTCATCAGTTTTCTAAGATTATTGAGAGTATAGAGAAAAGTAGTTGTAAAAATTCTGAAATGTCTGCAGCTTCATGTTGTTTTAACTGAATAACTTATGACATTGGAAACTTTTTAAAACTCTCATTAGATATTGACACGTATGTTCTCATTTAACTGTGAACCATGGTCAATGCCGTTTGACATATTTGACTCAATGTGCAAAGAATTTAATCGGTTGTGTTTGCTGAGTCTTTCATCATATCTCCTTAATACTTAATAAATTTTATTTTTATCCTCTTAAGAACTATTATCTGTAGACCTGAATTTTCTCTTTTAAAGTTAAACTTTTCAAACTTTTTGCTTTTCAATATATAATGGATATTTATTAGATAGTATCTACTTCTGCCTTACTATTAAGTTGCACAATCTATATACCCATTTCAGTTCTTTAAAGTTATGCTCTAAATGAGGGGTTGGCATCACGATCCATCTGCTTTTTGTAAATAAAGTTTGACTGGATTTTGTACAAATTGTGGCTGCTTTGCCTTAAAACAGCAGAGTCGAGTAGTTGCAACAGACAGATGGCTGGCATACCTAAAATATTTTCTATCTGACCCTTTAAGAAAAAGCTTGTTGACCCTGTTTTAAATTAGTGATTCTTAAAGTGTGGTCACCAGACTAGTGTCCTTAGTATCATCTGGGAACTTGGGCCCACCCCAGACCTACTGAGTCAGAAATGGGGCTAGCAGTCTTTTAAGAATCCTTCCGAGTGATTCTGATTTACATTAAAAGCTTGAGAACCACATTCTAGATAAATATTTCCTCAGTGTTAATCACATATATAACCTTCACCATTTCTTTTTACTGTTTTCTATTTATTTAATATTTTTCTTTAAAATTTAAGTTAATTTAAAATGAGAGTCTAGCACTATAAAAACAAATGCAATGGAAACAAAATTGTTATGAAGATGTAACTAGACCCTGTTGCCATTTAGGGTTCCCTAGATTAAAAATTATAACTTGTTAGATGTGTTAAACACATATTAACACCAAATGGAAACTTTTCATGACTTAATCATGATAAATAACTTACTAAGTGATTCGGTGGTGTTTAAAATGTCATATTGATGACGTTATATACCATCTAAAATTATCTTTTGTGCAGTACAAATCCCATACTTTGGAAAATACTGTGCTAGATATTCATGTGGAAGAAAAGCTGCTTTTTGAACTTTGGTGTGCTAAATACCCAAGCTCATAAGCTGAAGTGACTGGCCAGACATAGAAGCCTTGATATGGAGAAACCAAGAAGATAGGTAGAGAGGTCCTTCTAGACCTGCAAGATGAAAATACCTTATTTAGCTCAGTTTCTTCTCCTTTAGTGTTTTAGCCCATGGGAGTTAGTTCTACAAGATTTCACAAACCCATTCCACAGTAGGGATGTGAAAAGGTGTCTTGCTGTTGGAAAAGCTGGTTATCAAAGATAACCCTTTGAAGAGAACTATGGGAGGAAGGGGCTGTGATTCTGCATTATGGACAGGTGAATAGAGTAAGGCGTGGTTACTAGGAAAACAATTGATTTCACCCCAGATTCTAGAAACTATGTATAAGCATTTTGGGAAATTTCTTTGTTATGATTTGCCACATGGAGTTAGAGGGAATGCTTCCCCACACATGGTGTTGTATATATTGATTGATGTTCTCTAGGGCATAGTAGTCAATGATAGGAATAGAATCTTTTTTTGAGTGTCCTGTGGTTGGTGAGTTGCATTGGTTATTTCTTCCTTTCCTTTTTTTAGAGCTTATGGACATGTTTGCCCCTATTATATTTTGACTCTGTAATAAAGTAGTGACATAGGACTCATACACTTAAAGTCCTGTAGGGAGTAAAGATTTATACACGAACAGTTATGTTTATTGTTAAATGACAAATTATGTTGTACAACTTAGAGATATCTCATTTTGAAAAAACTTTAAAGTGCAAAAGGACAAACACCTATATGAATGGACAAATGTTATTTTGTATATTTCCCTCAGAATTTAAAAAAAAAAAATTACAAATTAAAGGTCCTTTTTGTTCCCTTTCATAATCTGTCCTTTCCCCAGAGGTAGTCCTTGTGAACGTGGTATATGTTCAGTGTGACACTATTTCTGCTGTGTTATTTCAATAGTTTTTAAGGCTCACGTCTCCTTCATGGTAAATCTCTGTTTTTTATTTTAACTTTCTTCCTATATTATTGGGTTGTCTGCCTATCACCTCTGTCCTTTGATAGTCTCATTTCTTTTTCCTTTTCATTTCTTTCCTTTGCCTGTTGGTGTTAGATTTGGGGGGGCTCTGCTTGGCTTTTATAGGTATTGCCAACCAATGAGAATTTGTCTTTTTTAAATAGATAAAGCAGTCAATTACTTTTCCTTTGATTCTTTTCAGCTATTTCTTCATAGCCAGAGATAGCTCTCAATACTTCTAATTTTAGGTATAGGAGGTTCTGGATGATAGAAGGCACCAGATTTCCAGAATGCGGTTGTTACTGTATCAGAATTGCAGCTCTGCAAGTAAGTATCGAAATACAAAATTCAGCAGGCTGCAACTTTTTTATGACTGACTTTGCTTTATGACATATATCATAAAACAAATTATATATAGCCCACTTTTAGAACTTAATTTTTAAGTAACTGTTTATTCAAGTTTTTCTAATGTATCTCAAATCTAAGAAGAGAAATACCCTGATTTCCTCAAGCATGTACCTTCAGAATTGTTGAGAGAAGCTGGGGGTGGAGTGGGGCGGGTGGAATAGAGTTCTTAGAATGCAGCTACTTTATTATTTCTGATTTCACATTTCCATCAGCACCATTCTGTTAGCTCTTAAAGCATTTTCTTCTCCTCCCAAAGCTGTTTTCTAGCCTCATTTTTTATGATCTTGTTACGTGGGTTTTCCTGGACAAATGGGCTGATAGATTTTTTAAAAAATGTTTTTAACATTATTAAACTTTGTATCCAGAAGAATGAACTTATTTTGGAAACTTCTTCTACAGTGGATGTTGTATTTTTTAAATTTCTGGCCTTGTCATGGGGATTATGGTGAAGATGATATTTGTACCTATTTATAATAGTAAACTTATAGGACTATATAAACCAAAGGAGTAGGAGGGATAGCCTTTCTGAACTATATACTACTCTCGTTTTTGCATTTTCTGAGGAAAGAAAAGCTGCTTCTATTCAATATGGTTTTTTATACGTTCTCTTGGAAAGAATTGACTTGATATTGCATTTGGAAGGAAGATCATCATAATTGTTTTTCCCATTGCCATCTTTGACTTAGTGTTCTTTCTTTCTTTTCCTTATGTAATAAATATATTCCTTGAAAGTTTAACATATATCAAGTCTTATTAACTTTTCAAAACATCCATAATCAGTTGAGCCAATGTGGCTCAGTGGTTGAGCGCTGGCTTCCCACATACGAGGTCACGGGTTCAATCCCCAGTCCTGGTACCTCGGGAAAAAACAACAAAAATCCATATAATCATATTACATCAAGACATGGTGATGAGACCTTTTGTAAGATGGACACTATACTTTGAACTGTTTAAGTTTGAAAAGTAAGTTACAAATAAATACAAATATACATTAGTGTATTTCTTAAGGGTACGTGGAATGAAAGAGTAATAAGAATTTTTTTCAAAGGTTAATTACTAAAAGGTTTATATAAGTGATTTTTAAGTTGCATTTTAAAGGAACAACAAAGGTAGGTGGAGAACTTAGTAGAATTGGTGAGAAGGTTTGAAGAGAGTGTTAAAGTGATCACATTTGTTCCTCAGTATAATAGTGCCTATGCATCAATAGTCATCTGCTTTTACCTTGCTTCTACTTGAAGACAGGGCTTAGTTGAGCACTTAAGTTCTTTTCTTACTCTATACTAAACTAGAAATTTATTTATTTTTATTTTTAGGAGGTACCGGGGATTGAACCCAGGACCTTGTACATGGGAAACAGGTGCTTAACCACTGACCTACATCCTCTCCCCAATGAGAGTTGGTTTTTTTGTTTGTTTTTAGGAGGTACCGGGGGTTGAAGCTGGGACCTCGTACATGGGAAGCAGACGCTCAACCACTTGAGCTACATCCACTCCCCTAGACTAGAAATTTTAATATAGACATTAATCATGGGTCTTTATGTAGTTACCACATTGTTATGTGGACTCAGCAGCTTATTTTGGGAAAAATGGTAATAACAGGGAAGAAAATTTCTCTGCATTTGGGAGTACAAGGGGACAGGGAAGCTTTAAGCTTTAAGATTTCAGTTTTGTGCCTGTGTATAGCTTTAGGTTTCCCTTCACTGAGGGGGTGTGGATTTTATGTCAGAGGGAGGGGCCCTGCCTTTTCCCAAGCCAGTTGTGACACATGGCCTGGAACAAGTATACCTGTGGGGAAAGTTTTCCCTCTTCTGCCCCCATTTCTACTCTAGGGGCTTGTTAGCTTTATTTATTTATTTTATTTATTTATTTATTACTGGGAGGTCCCAGGGATCGAACCCAGGTCCCTCCGTATGGCAGACGGACACCCAACAATTTGAGCCACATCCACCTCCCGGCTTGTTAGATTTAGATTTGCTTTGTGTGCTATTGAGTTTTCTCCTTCCTCTTTGTTTTCCCTAAGCTAAGCTGTAAATGAATGCTGTACAAAAGAAATACTAATTAGTTGTTTTTATAAATTGCTTGCCATTAATGTCTGATAATATGCAGTAAAATAAGGATTCTGCATACCATTAAATATGTCAAATATTGCAAACTTTAAGATTCTTTTGAAATTACAATACTAAACTCGGTTCACTTTTGCTTAGCCTTCACAGTTGTTGATCACATAGCATGGTCATCCACTCACAGCTTAAAAAAATACAGGGAGCATCGGACAGAATGGGTAAAGTAAAATTTTGATGTTTTTAAAATAGCAGCTAAATCTATGAAAGTTGATTTGGTTTATTGTTTGTATGGGAGGGAGAGGGTGGGTGGCATTGGGGTGGGAAGGGTGGGCATTGGGTAATTAGCATGCATCACTTGAAATGATGTCAGATACTTTGTAGGCTGTTTTTAAGTGTTACTACTAAAATCTAAGTCTACGTCAGTTTCAGAGAAGGCAGGACCATATAATGGCAGTATTGGGAATTACAGTGGGGTATTTTTTCCTTCCAGCATATTGAAGGGGATTTTGAAAATAGCAGTATTTGAGTACAGTTTAGATAGGAAGACTTCTTTTTAAAGTGACTTGCCCATATTCCCTGAGTAAAACTGACTGCCTCAGTAACCACCTTAGGCTCTATTAGATTGCTGGAAGACCAAGAGAGGAATAATAAGCATTCCAGTTTTTATTGCACACCTGTGACTCATTTATTCCCAAATAAAGGTAACAAATAACTCATGGAACCCATGAAGATGTTGAACAATAAGGGAGGTAAAAGAGTTGTTACTTGGAAGAAAGTTGCTTGGTAGGAATTATTAATAGAAATGTTGCTACATTCATTCAAATGAAAAACACTTTGTCTTCCAAGTTCTAAATCAAGGATCTCATTCTGAAAACTTGGCATTGTAATCACATACAAAGCCTAATTAATTATTGTGGAGGTTATAAGGGAGAGAGACCTCCATGTTCTTTTGGGAAGGGATTTGTGGTAGTGGTGGTGTTGACTCAAATAACTTGGTCTAGTCTTTGCCCCATCATTTAAAAAAAAATTTTTTTTTTTTACTTTGTCTACACACTAAAAATCTGATTTAAAAATGGAAAAAAAAATTAAGGAATGGCATTTTACCCAAGAAATATTCTGGCCCCACTTTTGCTATTCCTCTACATGAAGCTGTTTGCCAAAGCCAAATATGTTCTATTTACATTTCCCCAAACCGTCCTACCTCTATAAGCTTTGTCAAAGATAATATCCCAGTTTGGAATGCTCTCTTTTCTCCTTTCCTTTGGTTTAAACCTATCTTTCCTTCAAATTTTGGCTTCTGCTTATTGTATGAAGCCTTTTCCAATCTTTCCATTCCTTGCTGGTTATTCTAGTCTTGGGATTTCTGAAGTGCTACTTATTTGAAACACCATTTGGCACTTGGAATCGTGCTACGTGTGTTAATTGTTACTTCATTTATATGTCCTATTTCTAGCAAAATCGTGGTCTCCTGAGGGTAGAGAGCTTGTCTTATTAGGCCTCTTTGTAACCCCATTGCTTGGCACAGAGGATATGCTCAATAATAGATTTGATTCAGTGGTTTGGATCCAACCTTAGTGTAACAGGGCAGGGCAATTTTTTTTTTCCTTGATTTGGTTAGATTTTATTTGGATGTATGCCCAGAAAACCCAAAGATAGAGCACATCAAATTCATAAAGCAATCCCTTGTATTGTGAGGTTTGGTTCATATTTGTTCCCTATTATTTGCATTTTTTTTTTTAAATGGGTGCTGTTTTACCTAATTTCCTTTGAAAAACATGGTTTGGGCCAGATATCTTACAGAAACTGAAATTACTAGTAATTTTATAATTCTTTATTGGTTTAGCCAAATTATACTTTCATAAGCCCCAAAATTTATTAAACACTGCATGGTAATGTAGGCAAATTATTTTAAAATGTTATCCTTAAAGTTCCTTAAGTAAAGCTTTAAAAATAATAATAGGCAAATACTCAGTTGCTAATTCCTCTAAGGTATTTTTGTGTCTCTAATTATTAGGAGTTTTATTATTTCATTGTTTTATTAGAGATTTTTATAATTTATAGGCTCATATTTGATAGCTGTATTTATTGTATTTGCAACAGTTATCAAATGTTTATGTAAAGCACCCATTCATATGCATTGAATAGTTATTTTTAAATACTTTTTTGGCATTTATAGAAACTTATTCTTTTTAAAAAAGCTCACCAGGGATATTATTTTTGGAACTGTTCAAATTTTATCTCATCATTGTGTCTTCAGGGCACATATATCTTAATATTAGACTTAATGTTCTGACTTCTTTAAGTAGAATCTCACCCTGCTTGATGAAATGTTTGATTAGTAAAACTTCCATGAAAACTTCCATGATCTTGATTTTATTTTAAAGTCTGGGTAATTATTTTAAACTAATTACCCTTAAACAATTAATTTAACAAAGAACTGAAAAGATACTGCTGTTCCATTACCAAAAAGCTTAGATACTTCTATTAGGGATGCTTCTAGATAAGTAAGGTGCTTTTTGTTTTTTGTTTTTTTCTACTTCAAATTTTTTTATAATCTTTAAATTCCTTAGCATAACTAGGGTACAGATTTGAAATAGTTTTTCTTATATGCTAGGAAACAAGAAGCCTCTAATACAGCATTGCCATTCTGGTGTGAGCTAATCGTAGTATCATACTAACGTGCTTAAGGTCCTTACCAAAGTCTTGGTGAAATATACTTTTTTTTTTTCTTTTCTTTTTTTTAAACCCCAGTTGGCCCAAGGACCATTTTCCAGAGCTCCATTCTTGGACTTCTGTTTTTTGTCAATCATATTGTTCCCTGGGATTATACTTGTTAAATCAGTATTAAAAAAACAAACAACAAAACCCTGATTTTGTTCACTTTTGTTTTCATATACAAGAATATTTACAGTCAACATGTACTTCTAGATGCTGTATTGAAATTGCTGGCAGGGTCTATTCTATACAAACTGAACAATCTGGCCCCTTGTTTTATTTGTAAAGGTTCAATGTATCTATGCCTGCCTACTTCAATCTGCAAGGGAGTGTCAGAAAGGCCCCGCATTCGCCGAGCCGTGAGTTATCACTAACTTTTCAGATGTGTTAATGAATGTGGAACAAAAGCAGTTGTGTTTAAAAGAAGGAAAAAAAAATATCATCAAAATAACCTTTATTATAGTAGCAGGCGTGAACACACAATTCCAAATTGTGGTGTCAAAAATAACATACTTTAACTAGAGACTACTAGCCTCTAGAAAACCTATTGTTGAACTGCTCTGAAGCTATCATTTTAGCTATGGATAAATTTTATATACCCTGGTTGCAAAGTACAATGTTTTTTTTAAGTCTTTTTAAAGTTAAAACAATTTGAACAAAATCTTACCCCACTTAAAAATGGCAGTATTTAGTTGAGTGTAAGTTAAGGTTTTCAAAATAAGACCATGTGAAGGAGTAACCTTTTTTTATTCACATGTGAGAATACAGAAATTAATTTAAATCACTGACTCACTTGAAAGTTTTTAGATTGCCCCAGGCATCATGTGAAGTACAGACGTATTTACAATTTATTTTGGTACCAACAGTTGTTTTCGCTTCAGTAATTCACCAGTAGGTTTTCATTCATCAATTCTGATATTGAGGTTATTACAATTTAAGGCTAAAATAAAACACATTTCTTAGGGCTTCTCATTATACATACATAGAGGAAACATCCTTACGAGTTTTTCCTTTTGTTGTCCAAAGAGATTCTAAATAAAAAATAAATTGTAACATCTATAAGTTTTTAGAACTGATTACCTTCCTATTCTTAGATTGTTTAAACTTTTGTGCAGATAGCCATATTTGATAAGCAGGTTGGATGCTTCTGTGTTTAGGAGGTGTGTTATGTTAATGAAGATAGAAAGAATTTAAAATGTGCCCAGTTTGGTTTTATATAGCACAGATGAAATAAAACTCAGAGGTATGAGACCTTTGGAGACATTAAAGTTAACGTTTCAATTAGGCCAGTGTGCCTTTGTTTGACTGGCGTGTAAGTCCTTCTTCTGGGTTTGTGAGCTCTAAAACACATTATTCTACCCTCTCTAACTCCTCCCAGCAGCAAAAGGGAGACACTTCAGCTGGAACAAAATAGTGGAAGATAATGGCGTCTGGGGTTCAGTGGGCATTCGCAGTGTGTATGCAATGTTTGCAAGATTACATTTTATGTTTTCCAATTAATGTAAATAATTACAAAATAAATCATTGCTTAATGTCAAGAAGGGACCAATAAGTAGAAACTCCTCGTGGGTCTGCTGCAAGTTGTATAACCTCTTGGGGCCTCAGTTTCCTCGATTACAATATGAAGGAGTTGGACTTGATAATCTTTAAGGTCCATTCCTGCTCCAAAATCCCATGTTTTTCAGAAGTACTCTGTTTAACCGAATGCATTGTTTTCCCACTTTGACTTTTAAATTACATGTGTAGGGCACATATTGCAACTGCATGTTGTCTAAAATAGTTTTCCTATAGGATGTTATATAACTAATCCCTCTTGAACTGATTTATAAATGTGTGTGTATAGCCACACATAAAAGGCTAGTAATAGTAGGACTCTCAAAAGATAAACACTGTTCAGTTGTCTAACCTTGAATGTTATTAACTTTTCTATATTACAGGAGATACTACTCGTCAACGAATCAAATTTAGTGATGACAGAGTATGCAAGAGTCACCTTCTCAACTGTTGCCCCCATGATGTCCTCTCTGGAACTGTATGTATTTACTAAACCTAATGTTTGTTACTGGTGTACTACCAAAATGAACTACTTGATAAAATTTCCCTTGTGAAATTATTATAAATTTTTTTTTAACTCTGTTATTTATTCAGACTGATGATTTAAATCTGCAATAATGGGCTTCCTTAGAAAAGGAATTGCTGTTTTGCTTTATGATTTTTTCCACTCTTCAGAGCAACTCCTTAAAAGTATTTATTTGGAATGCAGAGGTAGTTATGATATATACAGCATTTGCACTTATGGTTCAGAAATAATATAATTGATTTTTTAAATTTTTTATTTTTTTAAGGAGGCACTGGGATTGAACCCGGGACCTCATATGTGGGAAGCAGGCTCTCAACCAACTGCTATACACGCTCCCAATATAATTGATTTTTTATCCAAAATAATAGATATTTTTGTTAATGTCTATGCACATTTATATGTGGAAATTGCAGAGAAGAAATGTTAGTAAATACTTAAATTCACATCACTTAATTTGCAAGTAGTGTTGCCACTTAAAATTCATTTATATTGCTGACTCCTAATAATGTAAAGCTTACTTAAACTAGATTACATGTCTCCAGAGATGTTGGTTAATTTTAGAATATCATATTTTAATTTGGAAGATAAATCGCATGATGATAAACTCTTTAAATATAGAGCAAAGGATTAAATTCCCTGACTTTGGATTTGGTTGAAATGACTACTCACTATAAGTAGCTGCCCTTTAGCTGGCTGTGTCTGATAGCGGTAGAGGGTAGTAGGGGCTAAACTTTGAGCAGGCTTCATTTCTCATTTGCTAGAATGACCTCCCTGTTCAGAAGTGATGAGTTCACTTTGCTGAAGATGTTTAAATGTTTAGATGAGTGGTTAAATTAAGGACATAACCCCAAACAGGTAGGTATCAAGCATTGTCTTAATGGTACAGAAAACAGTGATGAAGCTTAAACTTCTTGGTGACAAATGCTTTCCAGGACAGTCTAATAGTTCACACCTCTTTATGTTTAAGATGCCTATTTTCTGTACACATTCTTTTAGATGAATGACTAGAACTAAATTGTAACTTTGATTGTATGCTTTTTCTTTGTTGTATAGAGTTGCTTTTTAGTTCTGCTGATCTTGTTCCTCAGATCTGTCACTTCCAGGAAACTATGACTTAATAATATTTTAAATTGCTTAACAAAATTATACATAGAAATATATTTCATGGCTTTTTCTTTATAAAGAGGTTAGATTTAGCAACTCTTGGGGATGAGGAATGCGATTTCTAAAATTGTACTTATAATTTACAATTAATATAGAATCTCTTTGGAGCTCAGTTTGATGTAAATGTCCCTGTAATATTTTACCTTTCATTAATCTGGAAGAACTAATTCTTAAGCTAATAAATGAGTCAGAGGAGGTAAAATGTAGAACAGAGAATGAAAATAATTATATATAACTTCAGATTATGACTTTTTATAAGAAACATGAATATTTCTTATAGCTTAAGAAGTTACTGTACTTCAAAGCCCTGGGTTATTTTCCTGTTCACCTAGAATATGTTCTTACTCTAGTCACACTCTTCCCCATTTTGGCACACTCTGTTTCTTCCTGTTATTTTGCCATACAGATAGTAGACAGCTTTCTCTTTCAAATTTAGGCAAAAAGGCAAAACACAAACCTAAGCAGGGTTGTCCTACTTTTTTTCTCCAAGACTTTTATTTCTGATACATTTCTTCTCTGAGGAAAGATAAGGATATTGAAGTGCCTAAAATCTTTCCATCCGGTTCCTAGTGATCTCGGAAACAGACATAATGATAATTCATAGAAGGCATTGAAACTAAAGCTAGTAACAGAAGCTTGCAATTAATATCTGCAGACACAAGAGTGTATATTCTCAAAAAGTGCCTGCCCATGGGGAGCCAATGTGGCTCAAGCGACTGAGCGCCTGTTTCTCGCATGGGAAGTCCTGAGTTTGGTCACCGGTGCCTCCTAAAAATAAAAAAAAAGGAAAACAAAAAAAAGTGCCTGCCTAAAATTCATAAGATGGCACTACTACATTTATTATAGCTCTCATCATAGAATATAATTTTAGTGTTGACAGATGGGCATGTCTTCTAGTCCAAGGTCATCATCATTTTATAGGTGGGAACGGTTAAGGCTCAGAAAAATTGTGCTTGTCAAATGTCTCACAATCATAGAACCAACAGAGTATTGTATAGCATGTAGGAATATCAGATTTACTTAAATCTAAATACTTTTTAAAAGTGTTATTTGTTGTTTGTTAGTTTTTAGATAGCACAATTACCTCGGGCAGTCACTTTTAGATAATTCTTCTATTTGAAGGTGTCTCGGCCACTAGGGACATGAGGATAAGCCAGTGTCTCCTATTTCAACTAAAAATTTACATATTTTAGATATAGAGATTTTCCATGAAATTTTGCTTAAAACAAGTTTTGCTGCTTAAAAGGGGATATGAAAAGAATTGATCTTGAGAAATACTTAGGGACAAGGTTAGGGACTCTAACATTGTCAGTCATTAAAGTAAAAGCTTATCAGCTTTTTTGAATGGATTAGACGGGAGTGTTTTTTGGTTGGTCAAAAATTCTGAGTTGATTTTTTGGTGTCCCAATAGGTTTTGAGTTTTTTGGTTATCAGAAGCGCAGTTTTTACCAATTGAAACTCTTTATTGCTTTTCTGACTCTTTTGGTCAAGGTCTGGTCTCAGAGTAGATAATTTGGTACATATTAACCTGAATGTTAAAACTGCTGAGGTATCCTTGATAATAGTTCATACTCCAAATAGTTGTGAAAACATGGAGAAGCAGATAAATGATAAAAAGTAGACATGTACAAAATTTTCTGAACCATACATTATAATGTAAGTGTTTTGAGGGCAGGTCCATGTTTTGTTCAATGCTATGACCCTAGTATCTAGAACAGTGTACCTCTTCCTTATGTTGAATGAATAATTGATCCACCCAGAAGAAGAATGTTACATAAATAAGTAGGTTTCAAGATTTTACATTTCAATATTAACGAAGGTGTTACCTTTAACGGAAAAGAGCCAGAAAGCGTCTTGGTATATTTGAGTTGCTCATCAAAATATGTTAGCAGTGGTTACGCATGTAAATGTGAAAAAATTTGTAGGTTCTTTAAGTGCAAATAATCTCTTTCCAAAATGGTTTTGGTCTAGTTTGGTATTATTTAAAGTTTTGGTGTTAGTCCAAATTACTGGCTTGATTTTTTTTTTTTTTTTTTTT
>PVKH010016705.1:0-15657 GCA_004027955.1 Chaetophractus vellerosus
CTCCCTCCGTTGCGGCAACGCGCCGAGACCGGTCACCGCTCAGGCGGCTTTGCCCTGCTTGCAGGCAGCTTCTGCTTCCATTCACGGCCGGCTCTGCTTCAGGTCGCGGGTGGCTGGCTGCGCTCCGTTCGCGGGTGACCTGCCCTGCCCGTGGTGGCTTTGCCCTGTTCGTGGCAGCTTCTTGCCCTGCCCACGGCGGCTCCGGCCCGCCCATGACGGCTTGCCCTTCTCAAGGCGGTCTGCCCTCTAGGAGAGGTCCCTGGGAACTGAACCTGGGGCCTCCCATGTGGTGTACCAGCACCCTATCCACTGGGCTATGCGGCCAGCCCCTTAACCAGCTCTTGTTTGATCTCTTAACCCCACCATCAGATATGAAATGGTGTCCTTCATTTGACTCTCTTCAAATACCCATTTGAATGTGGCACCTTTTCTTGCTGGGGATGTGACTGATACAATGATGGTTAAGCTACAGATTTTATTCTGAGGTGCAGACAGCCAGGTAGATAAGATGTAAGCATAGCCATTACAAAAGCTAAATATGAAAAATATGTGAAGAGCATTACCAATTTTATGACTTTCAGGAGGAAGAACTGTCATTCCTGGGTGGAGGGGCTGAGGGAAATCATCGTAGAGTTATTTAAACTGGAACTGTGAGGTTGGAGAAAATAACCTACCTACCTCACAGCATCGCTATGAGGATTAAATAAGAATATATATAAAACGAGTGTCTCAATAATTGTTGAATAGGTTTGTAACTTTGTCATATATTGTAGGTTTAGAAATGTCTCCTAACTTCCTGTGGTCTACTCTTCCATTCTTTGGCTTGTTATTCTGACATTTTAAAGTCCTTAATTCTCAGTGCACTTGAATTCAACTTGGTTCTCAAGGCCCTCCATTTTTCGCCTCATCTCTTGATAGTCAACTCTGACTTTGTGACAGTCAGCCTCTAAGATGGCTCCCAGTGATCCTTACTTCCTGGTATCCATGACTTTGATTCCTACAATTCATCCCACAGTGAATCAGGAGTGGACTGTATGACTCATTTGAGTAAAGCAGAGATGATAGTGTGGAACCTCCAAGGCTAGATCATAAGGGGCACTGCAGCCTTTACTTGGTCTCTTTTTTTTTAGGCGGTAACCCAGGACCTCGTACATGTGAAGCAGGTGCTCAACCACTAAGCTACACCCGCTCCCCTCTACTTGGTCTTGATCAATAGTTCTGGGAGTAACCAGTAGTTCTGTGAAGAAGTCCAGGAGAATAGGCCTCCCACTAGCACCAACTTGCCAGCCCTGTTAATGGACCACCTTGGGAGCAGATCCCCCAGCTGATTTGAGAAGACTCTCATTAAAGACTCTGGGCCAGAATTGCTCAGAATATCTGATGACTATTATTGTTTTAAGCCAGTACATTTTGGGTTCTTAGGTAGCATTAGAGAACTAATTCAATCTTCAAGACCCTCCTCCCATGACAGTTTTCCTTATTCTGCCTCTTTTCTTCTGTCTTTTTACACCTTTTCTCTAAACAAATAGCAATAAAAACCCTCATTTATATTGTTCGCTTCTGGGATGCCCTCCTTTTCTTCTGTAGCCTATTAAAATCTTACCAATCCTTCAAAGTTCAGGTCCATCTCTACCTGCAGAAAGCCTTTTTTGATGACAATTTTGACAGTCTTTGCTTTGGTAGCTTATATTTGGGATCACAGAAGTAATTATTTAATTACTGTCCTATATCATTTATTATTTCATATATATTAATTTGCAAAGATAAAATGGTGTAGTAAACCCCCTGTATTCCCCACAGCACCTAGCATGGTGCCACACTTGTAGCAGCCACTCAAGTCAAATGACTTAATTTTTAATTGGCTATCATCTAGTAGACTCAAAGTCTGGCACAATAGTACTTTCTTCTTAGTTTGAATTCCAAAGTTATTGTTTTGTCTAAGGATTGGAATAAGCAACTTTCAGGCTCATTGTTTTTACAAAGTCAAATAAATAATTTTAGAGGTATGTATTTTACATTTGAAAGGGGAATTTAAAGCAAAGGTAACTAAGTTAAGTGTGCTAAGGTTATAGTATATGACAAGTGTCAAGATTACCACCCAAATATTGCAAATGAAATTCTGTTCTTAATAGACCCTGGTACCCCATCAGTAAGAATGCAATCATTTTCCTCCTCCTCTTAGCATAAGGTTTTTTGCCATGGAAGATGCCAATTTACGACTCCTGGACGACAAAAAGTTACGGCCTGCAGAAGTGGCAACATGTTTTACTGTCAGTAAAAGCCTTTAGATATTCATAAAGACAAATTCTAGGGAAGATTTTGGAGTATTTGAAATTAAACCTCAAAATTATTGCTTGGTCTGTAAGAGACATTCAGATGAATGAAATAATACCTATCTGAGAAAGTGGGCTTTCGTTGGATTTGATTTTTTTCTCTTCTTTACCACGATATATCCCAAACATTGAGTACACCAAATGTTCTGGGCACCATATAGTTCACAAAATCAGAGACACATTGAGCTAAGAGTTAATCACCTATAATTACATGTAAGTAATAGTAATAAAATCCCATCTAATGAAATACAGAAACACAGGTTTGGAAACCAATTTTCTATAGTTTGTTCATTTATTTTATTAAAAAAATAATTTTGTGTAATGTTAAAACAGGGAGTCTAAGGGGAAATATTACCTGATCACAATAATAAAACGCCGCCCATCACTGACAGTTCTTAAACGTGCAATAACACACACAGAATTTCCAAGGTTTTCTGAATTATTTGTGAAATAATTTATTCTCCATAAGGACTATCCCAACAAAACTGCAATTCAAAAAGTGTTTCTGTTAGAGGAAGTAGTCTTTTCCCCAGAGAAGTTATATGCAAATACCCATTTACAAGATGACAGAAAGGTGAGAAGAGAATGACCTCAGAGAAGATAACCTCACCCTCCCAAAACTTTCCAAATAAGATTTAATGACAAGTCAGAGCTGAAAGATGCTGAGCTGAGTGGACTAAAGAACTGACTTGTGGCAATTCTCGGGGTTTTATGAAGTACCGGAGGTTTTTGAAAACTCATAGTAATGAAAAAGACCAGACAGTTAATAAACTGTCATGTTTTATGTAAAAAAAACAACAACCCTAATCCTGATGGGAAACGTTAACACAGGCCCGTATTTGTTTGTCATTTTACTCAACAAAACAGTGGTTAACACTTGCTAAATGGAAGAATATGATGGGCATATGACTATGGTGACAGAGTCTCAGAAGTCTTTTCTATTTAGAGCATGACCATTACATCATAGCATGGTTTAATGAGCTCTTTGTTGCAGAAAAAAACGAGTGACCCTATAGAAGCAGGACTAGGAAGTATTATAGTTAATGACGGAATTAGGTTCTTGGTACAAAGGAAGAGTTAGAAATATAAATTTCCAACTGACAATTTCAGTATCCAAATTATCTATTTAAGGTCTTAAAACCAAACTGAAAAATTTTATTTGGTAGCAGAAAACATCTACAACTGGACCTTTAAAAAAGAAGATGTGCAAGAGGAGAAAATAAATTTATACATAAGATTTTGCTGTTGAAATTTGGTGTTTATCAACAACCAATTTAGGTTACAAGAATTCATACATAACCATATGCCTTATTATCTAAAGGAAGCAGAAGCTATGTTTATTCCACCACTAATCAGTTTGTTGAAACTTGTGAAAGAGACTACAATGAACCTAAAAAAATATGGAATAGAAGACAAACTCAGTTCTTTCAAACTGTAGTAATATATAAACATATTTAGACAGACTAATTGAGCAATTATCTCAACAACCATGACAAGTGATTTCTCATCATAACAAGTGCCTGATGTCTACAATATTCATTTACATCATGGCTTTTCATCCCATAGTTGTCAGCTTTAAAAACTATATATAAATTTACATAACACACTAAATGTTATTGAGAGTAATTATAATAGGATATATGTTTCTCTGCGTCCACTTGATTTGGCCGTAATTTACAATCTCTGTCACTGACTTGATTGTATGCACCACACTGGAGAACAAGACCTACAGAATGACCCAAAGGTAGGAATAGGAAGCATCAGCCCATCTCACTGTTTCTAAAACTCTAAAGGACTTGTATTCATTCCAAATACTAATACCAACACTTTCAAAGGGCCAAAATAAAGTGTCACCAAGAATGGAAACACCCAAGAATTATGGTGTCTATTGTAAAATGTACATGCACAAGTAGTTAACATTTCAACAAAATACTACAAATACTGTTTTCCCTAAAGAGGGAAAGCAACTTCCCCTTAGCAGAAAAAGTGAAGCAAACCCTGGTGTTCAAAAACAATTTCCAGTTTAAATACATCTATGAAGATTGTGACCCCTACTAATAAAGAATCCAGAAGAAACTATAACTTATAAGCTGAATGTACAAGTATAGAAGTATTTCCCTAACAAAATTGGTCTATGATTTAATACAATGTTTTATACACACACACACACACACACACACTCTCATAGTACCTTTATGGGATTCTCTAAAATGCTCACAGTCGCTTGTATGGTATTGATAAAAATAAAGATAAAAACTTATAAACTAGAGAGTACATAAAAACATCTTTATTAGCTTACTAAGTGATATGCCCTAGGGGTTGAAATAGCTTAAATTTTTCAAGTTTGAATTCTGAAAGCAGAACTGTGCTTTGGTATTCAAACTTTCATAAAATTTTACAGTTTTTCAAAATAAGGTATAAAAGTTAGAGAACATCAAACGTGGGGGGAAAATACTTCTAATCTGAAACATCATACTGTCACATGGTTAAGAAGTGGTTTTCAACCCTTGCCCTACTGAAACCTACCTTTACCTTCTAAGGCGAGTTAGGGGCATATTAAAAGGATATGATTAAAATTTTGTTTTTATAAGTGCATATTTAAAAAACTTAATAAAAATGCACATTCTAATGTGTTACATACCTCTTTTGCTATACTGAAGACTAGTGATGTATTGACTTCCATTATTAGGATAATTTATTTTTGTATAGTCCTTGGAATACAACTTCATCTATCTTTATTAAAGAATCCACCAAGGTGTGTATTTAAAACCTGTTACTATTGGCAATTATATGTGTGAATAAAAATTTTGATATTATGCAAATAAAATAAGGAACAGAAATGTTACTGAGGTTTCACCAACTAGTTGTAACCCCAATTTCACATTTGTGTTATTCAGAACTCTTATTATTCTTAGTAATGGATTCAGATAAGTAAACATTATAAATACATTTATCCTGGGAGCAGATGTGGCTCAAGCAGTTGGGCACCTGTCTCCCACATGGGAGGTCCGGGGTTTGGTTTCCGGTGCCTCCAAAAGATGACAAGCAGTTGCAACGAGCTGATGCAACGAGCAGATACAACGATCAGGGAACAGATGTGGCTCAAGCTGTTGGGCACCCGCTTCCCACGTGGGAGGTCCCGGTGCCTCCTAAAAGAAGACGAGCAGACAGCGAGCAGAGCATACAGAATGAACAGACAGATGAAGGAGCCATCTCAGGGGGGTAAAAATACACTTATCCTGATAAAATGGACATTTTAGGCTTTATGTATTAGAGTCACATGTAAAATTTCATTTATGAAATGATTCTCCTGCTAAAAAATATTTGGAAAATACACTACTTCATAAGAAATTGACTTTTAATTTAACTTGTGAATATAATGTTTAATTTGATTTAGTTTTCTAAAGCAAACTGCTTTCTAATACATTTCAATTCTTAAATTACCCAGCATAATGAGAACATTCTACAAACTGGTGTGCTGTAGCTCTTCAGAAAATGGTGAATAACATAAAAAATTAAGGCAAAAGCACACCAAAAACATACATGATTGCTTTAGTCTATTCTGATAGGCAGTTTTAAGACACAGTTTTTTCTTTTGAGTTTATCATATATTTATTGCTGTGTCTTGAACCTCAAGAAATGTTCATGCTCCAGGTAACACAATTTAGTATCTTTACATAAACTGTGTTGTGTGTTTTAATTGTTTAGGCACATTTCAATGACTTTGATTTTTATTTTGTGGTTTCATTATAAAACAGCTTACACACCAAACTCAAACATTATCTTTTTTATTCAAAAATTCACTTCAAAATTCATTTCTGGGTTTTAGTTTTTGTTGAAAAAGAAACAAACATTAAATGCATCAAATGTTACTAATCTACAATTCATCTTGCTATGAACATTTTTAGTTTGTAGAATGGGGAAATAAACCCATTAGACTGATTAGGCACAGTACTCTGGCCCAGCAGGCCAGACATCAGGGCACGTCTGTGTACTCAGGCAACATTCAGAGGTCTGAACTGAGGGAGTCATACCTCAGCTAGGGGCACTCAACTCTGTTCCCCCTCCAAAACCTGTTGGTAAGTCCTAGGTCAAGCAGAAGAGATCCTATGTAACTTAGTAAAACAAAGCAAAAGAAAACAACTACACTTGCTTTCTAAATTACACTGCAAAGCCAAAACAGATGAATAAAGTTGTAGCCTCACTCTAATTTATGGTTTTGTTACCCATACGTCAGAGGACCGTGTCATAGGTGAGAAAGAATTACAAGATTCCTTTGGTGGTTTCAAAAATATGGTTGGAAGGGGTCCATGACTGTAAGATTTCACATTATAGCAAGGCTCCAATGCTTGTTGAGTTGGGGCAGTGAATATAAATCACAGTACAAAATCCTTAATTCTTTTACTGGAAAAGCAACAGGTGCTCCATATAAGAATCACTTATATAACATCTATTTTTTCCAAAAAGGAAGATATAAAGTATTAATTGCATAGGGATTTAAATATAAGGCCATGAAGAATATTAAGTCAAAAAAAAAATCATAATAAGGGCACTATGGTGTCAAGAGAGAATTTTCATTCTTAGAATAAATCTGAATTACTGCCTAATTAAAAATCACAGTATGTTGCTGTAACTAACAGTGAATATCAACTGTTCCATTAATTCCAAATTGGAAACCAATATTAGGACTAACAAGAACACAACTAAAGCTCATTGTCTAAACCTGATCAGTGTATTAGCACATTCAGTGCCTGGTACGTACCTGATTAGTTATATAATCTACCATTTGTAAATAATATAAAGTTTAATACATGTTAACAAGTGTGTGAGCACATCATCACTGCATGCCAGCAGTGATATATAGGCTTACTAGATAGTTTAACTCTTCAGCCTTTAAAGAGTGCAAGATCCCACCCGGCAGAATCTTCACCCAATGAACCAAAAACACTGCAATTAACAAAATATAATAAAATTCCACCATTAAAACCTAAATGTACATGAACCAGAGAGCTAGGTCCTGAAATCAGTACGTACATTATCCTCAGCAATGCATGACACGTCCAACTACACTCTCTGTATTTTCAGCTACGCAAAGTTTCAGGTAGAAAGTTCAATTGTGAATCCACTTCTCATTTAAAGTTGTTAAACTGTAGTTTAAACAGCAATTTCCAAATCTAAAAGTAGCTTAATTAACTTAGTATTGTTATAGAGAGTAGTGTGAGAAGCAAGTACTCCCAAAGGAATTATGTTAAGATACATTGGAAATACCCAAACCAATGTTTTAAATGAAAAAGTGCATAAATACAGTAACAATAGTACAAATGTGCTAACTGTGGAACAAATGTTTCTCTGGGAGCTAAACAATGCTATTTTTGTACATTATTTACATGTTATGAATTGTTCAGATACCACATAGCACCACTGAGGGTCTCCGTTGCTTGATTATGCCTCCAAAGTCCTTTGATTTCGACTCTACTCATTTGAGGATCTATCTAGAGTAGAAGTCTCAAGTCATCTTCAGTCAAACACTGCTATGGATGTGGTTCTGTTATCAGGATTTTTTTTTTTTTAATTCAGTTCTCTGGTGTTTAGAAATGGCAACGAAATATTTTCATTTCAAGCTCTTGGTTGGTGTTTCGGATTCGGTGGACTGTCTCCCATCAGTCCAGGCTTCCCGGGTGCTTTTTAGTGCCAGGGTCTTCTGTTGGTCAACCACAACATAATCCACCCTCTCATCTGCTACACTGCTGCTGGAGCCACTGCTCTTTTGCTAAAAAGCAAAGGAAAAGAAGTTCCATGTGTAAAAGAGTATTTCTGAGTGAAAATCAGTCTTAAACACACAGGGAATACTCTTGAAATTCTATTGGGTGACAAAAAAAACCTATCTCAATTCAACAAGGTTGTCTTTCCCAACTATACACTATTTTTTCCTTTAATTTAAAATTATTTGTATGTAAATGTTCAAACTAATGTACCCCTCACAGATGAAATTCATAAAATTTCAACATATATTTTAGCATACCCCTGGTTCATCTTAAGATACATAGCTTGCATCTTCCTTTAGCCTTTAGCTTAAGCTTGGCTCTTTTTTTGTTTTCTAAAGTCCTGAGAGATATTTACTTTCTGAGCTAAGAAATCTATTTTGAAAAGCCATAGTTCAAGAATGGGAAATTGATAGGCTGGGGGTCTGCTTTCTTCTAGGATGCAACTGGATACTAGCTAACTTAAATATAATTATTGATACATTACTGGGCTCATGAGAAAGTGATGGCAATACCCAGTGTCAGAGAAGCAGAGGGAGCAGTGAGCTTATCAATGATACAGGCAGGGTTGTTTTTAGGACAGATGTCAATGTTAGTTACTTGACCAGGAGACTAGGCCTTTGGGCCCTAGTTAGCAGGGCATGCTGAATCTGAGACCAAGTGGTCCTAGGGGTAACACCTACTAAGAGAAGCAAATGCAAATCCTTTTGAGAGTAAATTTAGACCCTTAGAATTCCCAAAGATATGTTCAGCAAAAACAAATTAATAATAAAAATTTATACAGCGCACAAGGAAACAAGCTACCAAGAGCTTGAGTTAGCAGAAATAGACAAAGATCCCTGCCCTTATGGAGTTTATGGTCTAATGATGGAAGATAGATAATAAATGAGGATTGTAATATGTAAGTAAAGAATTCAGACCCCAAAGACTTCAGATATTGAAATTAGTGCATACATGGTATAAAGCATGTATGTATAAAATGTTTAAAGGAATTAAAAAATAAATAAAAGTAATAAAGTAACAAGGAATAAGAAACTATTAAAATCAGCTAGATATTATTTGAAAAACAGCCAAGCAGAACACTTCATTTTAGAAATGAAAAATAAAATAAGTGAAGTTAAAAACTAAACAAATGGGTTAAACTGAAGAGTTGAGATATGTGAGCTAACTTATTTATAGAATAAGGTTTCACTTACCGTGGATTTCCCTGAATCTAAATCTAAATCTAGGTATTCCACTTGTTTGTCTCCTTTGGGCTTTATCATAGGACTGCTTCCTCCATCCAGACTATTACTGCCAAAAAGATTCTGCAAACATAACACACAAAAAATCAACCTGTGAACAAACATGAGACATACTGCTCATGTTCTTTGCCACTTACTGAAGCCTAAATATTTGTTTTCAGATGGACGCCACATGAAGAAATATCTGCTTAGAAAATTAAATACCCTTTTAGGATTGAGCGAAAATAAACAGTATTTCTAAAGAATGATTAAAACTTAGCTTTTGCTAAGTACAGAACTACCATATGACCTGGCAATCCCACTTCTAGGTATATACCCCAAAGATCTGAAAGCAGGGATGTGAATAGATATTTGCACTTTGAAGTTCATAACGGCATTATTCACAATAGCCAAAAGATGGAAGCAATCCCAGTGTCCATCAACTAATAAATAAAATATTATATATATGTACACACAATGGAATATTATTCAGCCATAAACAGGAATCAAGTCCTGATACATGTGACAACATGGAAGTACCTTAAAGACATCATGTTGAGTGAAATAAGCCAGACACAAAAGGATAAATATTGTATGATCTAAATGATCTGAGACAACTAAAATAACAAAACTCATAGAGCCAGAATCTAGAATATAGGTTACCCAGGGGACAGGGTGGGTAAAAAAAAAAGTAAATAAACAAAAGTTACACTATATATTGCTTATCTCATGATCACTAGTCTACAAAGTGTAATATACTTTAAAATGTCAATTTATAGAATTTAATATTCATTGTTTGTATATAAATCATATATGATCAGATCCTGTTTCAGCTTCTCTGGGACTATTTTTTAACTGACTTCATCAATCCAAGCACCCATTAGAATTTGTGAGCTTCTATGGTATGATATTCCATCAATATATTAATTCCTCAAATCAGGTGGTTTGGGAAATATTGCCATAATTATTACATTATCTTTTAAAAAAGAGTTATATGGATTACGACGGGCCCCTGCAGTTGGCAGCATGTGGTGAGGGAAACTGCGCAGTTGACTCTTCTAGAGTACACGGTAGATGGATATTTTCACCTGGGTCATTTTTGCTTATTTTTAACACCCAGAGATTAAGTACTTCGGAAATTCATCAGCTTATGGCTATTTAGTTACCTCTACTGGGCAGGTAAAAGTACTTGTCTTGGCTTTCTGTCAGTTATAAAAGAACACTTTTATATTTTTATTTCCTTTGACTTTCTGATTGTAGTATTTTTTTCCTAATCTTTTCTTTTCACCTGAACACCCATGATGAATCATATTTTCAAGCTTTTCTAAGTCCTTTCCAAGATTTTTATGGTTATTTACTATATTTGACAAAGGATAGGCTCTTCAGTACCTCACAAAAGACTGTAATTACTTTTGTAACAAGAAAAAAAGTTCATTCAATTAACGAAGGGTGAAAATTGGTGACAATATCTACTCTGGGGTAGCATTTAGGCTCTACTTAGATCCTTACAAGAGACTACTGACTATAGTGAAGAAAAATATAAAGTTAATAAAAATAATAAGACATCATTTATCAAGCTGAGAAAACAAAAGCAAGAGTCAATTAATAATTAATTAATTGCTTGATCAAATTTGTTCTCCTTAAAAACTTAGTGAAAACATTATTGATATAGTTTGATGCTGATATACTTCAAATCCTATCCTTCATTTCTGAACTCTTTATAAATTTGATATTTTAAAGTTAACTAGTTTAAGCACCAAATAAAGCTTTTCATGTCATTTAGTTATGTTTCCTGACAATGTATAGCTGTGAGGAACCTGTTTGTTTGCCTAAAAAAGATGAGAAACAAATCCACTAATAGAATTGGTTTTTATATTTTTGAATCTCTAAATAGAATTGTTTCAAAGAAAATAAATCCACTAAAATGTTACTCATTTCAAATTTTGACATATTTGCCTATCCTGGCGGATAGTACCTTGATGTCCCCTCTATACCTGCTTTCCCCTCTTCCACATAAATGGAATTTTTAGCTGGGACCACTGGCCCTCAGAACAAAGGCTATGTTTCCCAGCCCCCTCCCCTCCACCCCTCCTTTTTAAATGTAAGTGTGGGTGAATGCATACTAAGTTCTGGTCAACAGCCTGTAAATTGCTGGCCTGCACCCTTGGTGGTTTCTTCCCCCTTCCCTCCATTCTGTGGCTCAGAATGTGGATTTGTTGGCTGGAGTGTCATCTTGTTTTAGGAGCATGTGGGGCACATCCAGGAGATGGCAGATGGAAGAGCTGCAAAGAGGCCTGTCTCCCTGGGGACTCTGTAGATAGGGCTGGCACAAACAGCTTGGATTGCCTCTAGGCTTTTATATAAGACAGAAATAAAGGTCTGCCTTACGTCAGTGTTATTGTTTATTTTCTATTATAGCTGAACCTAATCCTGAGTGATACATTTATCTACTAAAATTAAAATAACAGGGTAAGACTTAGAGTTGATTTAAGGGAAAGCAAAAGCAAAATACTAAAAAAATTTAAAACTGGTTGTTTCTTAAACATCTGAAGTATTTTTTGGCAACTACCTGATTTCTGAAGAAAACAGTGTTTCCTACGATTACCAAAATTCTATTTTATGGGAATACAGCCAACCTAAAACAAATTGTGTTCCTAATCAGGTCTTATTGAATCTTGAAGCCTTATTTAATGGTGTATTATTAAAGGATTATCAAAAGACCCTTTGTATAAGGCAATTTGACCATAAGAGCGCCATGACACAGACCTGGAGAACTGCATTATAAAATGATTTCAGAATAGAATCATTTCTTAAACAGCACAAAAAATCAAGCACATCTTGAAAGAAAACTTCTTTGATTTTTAGCCAATTTAAATCTAATTTATAGATACTGATATATACTTTGACTCTATATTGGTTTTAGACTTTGCATTGTTATGTTTAAAAATATTTTAAAATGTTGCCTTTTATCCTTTTTTCTTAAACACAGTAAGACAGGGTAAGATTTATAGCCTAGAAGAAAGGTTCTAACTTGAATGATTTAAAAAGGGCTGCTCAGGAAGAGAGACGTTAAGATGAAGAGTTTACATACTGTGTCTTCACCAGTCAGGTTTGGGTTCATGGGGACATAATTCTCTTCACTGTCATGTGAGTCACTGCTTGAAGTTGTGCTATGCACTGAATCCGGTCGGGGGGACAGCGGAAACCTAGAGGCGCTAATACCAGAAATTAGTGTTACAAACATGAACCTTGATGGAAATGTCTAAACTCTCTTTGAAAAAATGTATGATAGTTTACTTTCAGAACTATTCATTTAGATTTTTAATAATTTATTATAGACATTTATTGTAAGACTATAACACAATGTATTGTACACATTCAAACATGCAACTAATATTTACAGCTATATTACAAAAGTATATTCTTGGGCACCAAATTATCCTGTGTAAAACCAAATTAAAAAGTATTACTAGTGACCTGATGATAAGAAGAAAGTCATCGATACAAAAAGATACTAAAATTCCTATAAAAAGGATATTTAACATGATCACATATTCATGCATATATTCAATACAGGTTTGTAATTTCATGTATTTTTCTCAGTTCCCTATATACATTTAAATAAGTATAGATTAAAGAACCTTGCTCTCCAAATTTCTCACTACCCGTTCTTCCCCTGCCCGACACACAGAAGAAACCACCACTATTTTCCAGATTAGTGGGTCTCAAATATTTTTTACCTTAATAACACTTTACACTCTTAAAAACTGTTCAGAACTTTGAGGAACTTTGGTTTATATGGGTTATATATATATATATTTATATTTAAAGTATCTAATATCTAACGTATTAGATAATATATCTATTTATTTTTAATGTATTAGAAATTAAAACAGAAAAAAATTAACATACAATAGTATACAAGCATACATTCTAGAAGCTGTACAATGATGATGTTATCACATATGTGTAGCCTCTGGAAAACTCAATATCCTTATGAGGGAATGAGAGTGAAAAACGCAAGTAGCAACTTAGTATTTTAATAAAAATAGTTTTGACTTCACAGAAATCCAAAAAGGATCAGTTCTCCAGTCCATCCTTTGAGAACCACTATAGATATATTCTGTGATAATGAATAATTTTAGATATTCAAGTTAATGAAAAAACCCACTACATATTTTAAACAAAGACTTACTCTCGTGCAAAACTCCTAGTGATGGGAGATCTAACTGGAGCTTGTAATTCTTCCCACTCTGGCAAAGGTTTTATTTCTAAAGGTGCTGGCTTGGCTGTACAGGAGAGAGAGAAAGAGAGAGATTTTTACCCTAAAGAACTCTGGAAAACAAACAAGACCCTCTCTCTCAATATCTATATTTAAATTTTATAGCCAGATTCCTCTAAGACCATCTAGCTCACAGTGACTTCATTTCACAAGGGAAATGATGCCCATGGATGTTACATGACTTGCCCAAAGTTACGTAGCTAAATAATGAGAGGTAAAAGTGAAATCAGACAATGTTTCATGACTGCTGACTCCATGTCTCAAACTGTATTACAATATGTTGCCTCTAAATTTAAGTAAATATTTTATGAATATAAACTATTCAAGAACAAGAGTAAATGTGAGACAATTCCTTTATAATTTTTGATTTATACTTTTCATTATTTCATGAATTAATTTTTTTCATTAATTTTATCCTTAAACATGGAGATTTAATCTTATATGTAAAAATATTCTTATTATTTAATACTGAAGCATCAATTAAACATTTATACATATAAAATGATGCATAGAAATATTAAAGACAAAACTTTTTTTGGTAATGGATGGTGGTGACAGTAACACAACATTGTGAATGTATTTAACACTATGGAATTGCATACTTGAAAGTGGTTAAGATGGGAAATTTTAGGTTATATATAAATAACCAGAATAAAAATTTTAAAAAGCCAAAGATAGAACTGCACAAAGAGTGAACCCTAATATAAACTATGCACTAGTTAATAGTGTAATTATAATACTATTGTTCCATCAACTGTAACAAAGTTACCATACTAATGCAAAACAAACTAAACTTTGCTAAAGCCAAAACCCAAAAAATGAATTAGCCAAATCTTTGAAAATAATTCATGCCCAGTCTGAAAACAAAGAAAACAAAATAATAATTACATCTTTAGACTCAAACTCTGCTCTGAGGAAAGGCCAGAATTACTTTAAACAAGTTACCTCATATTTTTAGCTTAACTTAACAATTTTCTTAATCAAGTTAAATAGAATTAACGCTAACATCTTTTATTAGCTTTATTTATAAGTGGTCTTTATTTATTTATTTCTTACAGTAGACAATTACTAGTACATACCACAGAGGTGTTAGCCCTTTTTCTTAAAGTCAAGACTAAAATATATTTTTCAGAAACTTATGGGTAAGCAAAAGAACTAAAACAATGCTATTTATTAATATTAATTATATTTCAGGAGACTAAACATATGAGGTAAATATTTTAGTCACATTTCATCTCATCATTCTAAAGAAAACATTTCATTTTTCCAGGTTTCCTTCTATTCTTAGTCTGTACATGTGTAAATTTTAATCGTATTATAATTACCACCGAACTACAATATAATTGGTTATTTAAAACTCTGATACGGATTCACTGAGTCTTTTAATTTAGTATTTTTGTCAACTCTAATACGAAATGTTCAGTGTAATTTTCTGAGGAATAAATTGATTTATACCGTGTAAACATAATTTTGCTTATCTATATATTTAAGATGGACTTGTACAGAATAATGTCTTGACTAAAAGTGTTTCTTTAACTCTTAATGCTTTATTTTTCTAAAACCTAGGGGCTAAAAGCAGTTTAGCCATCAAATTCTAAGTAACAGCATAAAGCAATTAAACCATGGAAATGATTCTACATATTGTCTCAAAACAGAATACATATATTATATTAAATATAAAGATAGGAGATATTTGAAACTCATAAGCAGTTTTCACAAGATTAAAGAAAACAATGTATCGCTATCCAAAAACTTCAAAGAATAACACAAAAGGGCAGGATTGAGTATCATAAATAATCAAATGTATGCTGTTAACGGCATAACAAGGACACTTGTATATTTGGGAAGCATTCACTTTAGAAATAATATGAAAAATAGAATTTAGAAATAATATTTATTTACAACAGAAATAGTATTTAGGCTCTTCTCCTTTACTTAAAAACTAAACAAAACAAACACACATTATCAAGTAAGTAAATTCCCAAAGTCCCATATAGCATGCGTTGCTAAAGTACATACCCTTTCTTCTTGTAGCAAAGTCACCTATGGTTTGTGAA
>PVKH010016706.1:0-15433 GCA_004027955.1 Chaetophractus vellerosus
TGAGTGAAATAAGCCAGACACAAAATGACAAATATTGTATGATCTCACTGATATGAAATAATCAGACCAAGCATACTTATAGAGATAGTTGCTAGAATATAGGTTACTAGGGACTGGTTTGGGGGTAGGGAATGGTGAGTTAATGTTTAATTTGTACAGAATTTCTATTTGGGTGGATAGTAGATTTGGAAATGGATGGTGGCAATGGTGACACATTATGAGTATAATTAACAATAGTGAATTATATATGTGAATGTGGTTAAAAGGGGAAATTTTAGGTTGCATAGATGTTACTAGAATAAAAATTAAAAGATAAGACATAGGGCTGCACAATACAGTGCACTGTATTGTGGAGTATGGATTATAATTAATAGCACAATTATAAAAATATTCTTTCATGAATTATAACAAATGTACCACATGAATGGAAGGCATTAATAACAGAGTGGAATATTGCATAAAAACAAATACACCCCAATGTAAAATATGGACTATAGTTTACAGTATAATTATAATATTTTGTTATCAGTTGTAACAAGGTAATACATTAATGCAAAGAGTTAATCATGGGGGGGATATATGAGAATGCTGTATTTTTTACATGATTTTTCTATAAACCTACAACTTCCTTAATTAAGAAAAAATAAAAATACTATATGGTAGAAAGGAGAAATCTCTGGTGGAATCCTCTCACTGAGGAAATAACATTTCAACTGATTTTTGAGGATTAGTTAATCATAATTAGGAAGAAACCATAACAATGAGCATTCTAGGTAGCAGGAACAGTGTGAATAAATGCTCAGACATTTAAATCCTCATGTTGAGTTGGGAAAATTGAATGCTGGGTTATGGGGCTAATAAGGTATTTCGAATTCATATTGCTAAGGATAATGAGTGCCAGCATATAATGGTTGAATATTTTACTCAGAAAATCAGATTGGTCCCTGACCCCTGCACCCTAAGAAAAAATTTTGTGTATCAATCATAATAAACAATGAAATATTGGAGGCAAGGAGATTGCTTAGGAGGTTGTTATAATTTTCCAGGGAATAGCAGTGGGCATTGAAAAGAGGAAAAGGATTGATAAATATTTACAAGGTGGAATTGATGAGATCTCTTTAAATAAATACGTTATTATTGATTTATAAATAGTTTCAAGTACATAATTTAACATGGTTGATTTCAATGCTTTCTAGAAACAAGCAGGCATATACTGTCAAACATGAAGATATTATCACTGATATATAAGTGAATATACACAACTCAGAAACTAAAAATAAAAATACTGAAATTTGGTTTTGAATTCACCAGCCTAGTTAATGTATTATACTAAAACAAGTTCTGAAAAATAAAGTGCAATGACAAGTAGAGAAAGAAATAAAGATGAAAGAGGAAAGACAGAAAGAGAGAAAAAGAAGGAAGGAAGGGAAGAAGGAAAGAAAGGAAGGAGGGAGGGAGGGAAAATATGCACATGCATTGGAAAGAAAATGACAAAACTTTCCATTTCTATTTCTCCAGGTGACAGGATTATAGATTTTTTGCAGTTTCAAAATTATCTGTAATGGAAATATTCCATTCATTTTATGATTTTCTATAATAAAATATGCCATTTATTTAATAATTACAGAGAATATAAAAAAGAATCAGTGCTACTAACTTCACTCACTCTAAAGAAAATTTACTGAGGCTACTAAGTACCAGGCCCTCTTCTGTGAATTGAATGCATACAAAAATGAGGAAAACACAGTCTTTCTCTTTCTAGTAAAGAAGGAAGACTATAAACAATTAACTGAAAGTGAGCTGCATTCAACTGGCTATGAAGAAGAGTGAATTCTGCATAGTGACTATTAGGGAAGGCTTGAGAAAGCAATATTTTATTTGGATTTTCAAGACTGAGTACTAATTTATTAAACAGAAAAGTAGTGAGGGTATTTCAAAAAGAAATAATAGGATGAGCCATGATTATAGGCATGAGTGTAAAATAATTTTTTGGGAACCAGCAATAGTCCAAGGTGGGCAGTGCTTTAAGGTCCTATCAAGATGTGGTAGGTTGAGGTTAATGTATGAAGGGCCATAGAAAGTTATGCTACCGAGTACTTTTATGTATTTAAATACTGCATATTTCTTAAATATAATTACATGCAATCATGTCTTATACAGTCTACTTGAGTGATTTTTTAAAATAGACATAGGGACACAAATCTATCTATAGGAGGAAGAAGCAAATATGAGGTTTAGTATAATTACTTCAAGTGAGCTTATATACTTAAACATTTTTAAATATTAAAAATGTAAAGACAGAAAGCGAAGCTACAAGTCTATAAATATCTAATGATGTGCTTTAAACAATAAGGTTAGAATATAAAATATCCATAGGACTGATTCCCAAAAGTGAATTGAGGTCTGGTTTCAAATTCGCTATATCAAATTTCCCAGAGGAGCATTTTAAATACAGATTCTGAAAGTCCAATCTAAGAGCTACTGCCACCAAGGTATCTGCACTCTGATTTTAACCTGTAAGAGTGAGAAGTTTTATTTGTTTGTTTGTTTGAACAATGAAGAATTAATACCAAATCTGTTCCTTACAAAGATAATTCTGATATCCAATTAATAACTGCTCCCACCTCCAATCTAAGCACACATGTGCAGGGATTGGCATCTTGGCCAACTACTTTTAAAGTGTCACCAACCCATGATACAAACTTTTGAAGCATGGAGAGGAAATAAATATAAAATATAATAAAATACCTATCTTAGTAAAATATCAAGTACTATTTTTCTCAAATAAATTATTTTACCCCATTTTAAAGATTTTCTAAGAGAAGACTAAATTATAGCCTATATTGTAAGCTATTCTACTACTTATGACCCTTAGGTGGAGGTACTATTTTAAGATATTTTGGTTTACCAAAGATATAAAAAGCAATCAGGATATTTGTTTGGTTACAAACAGGAAATTTAATACTCATGAGAATCTCAACCTCAGAAGTCTTAAAAACCTCTGAGCTTTTCATAAGCCTTTTGTTCTCATTGATGTTTTATGATCCTTTTACAGAGATTGAGTGGCCATGCGATTTCACTCAGTTTACTTTCTTCGTATTTCTCTGTTTCTACACCATGTTATTGTACCCTGTTCATTCAAATAAAAACAAATGCTAAATGTCCTTAAACCCACAGCCCTTTGCCATAAGGATAATTTTTAATTACTTTTAAGGATCAATCAAAATAATCTAATATTTCTTTTGGAAAATATTCATATACATGTGTACATATGTATACATTTGTATAATACATATGGATTTCATAAGGGTCTGCAATATTGTGAATAAAACATATGTACTAACTTTTGAAATCCCATGTATTTTAAAGTGATTTCAGCTTTCCTAGAAATGTTCATGTCAAAGAGAAATGACAACATTAAGCAGCGTGTGATGGTCAGCAGTTAGTAGCTCAAAAGAACAGCTGAAAAGGCATGAAAAAGCTGCTTCAAATCATGTGCTTTATTTTTTCAAAGAATCTCCCATTATAAGATAAATTCCTTCAGGACCAAAAAATAAATAAATAAAACAACCGAACAAACAAAAAAACCTGAGCCTTTTATTATTCCTCATGCTTCCTATGAAATCCAGTTGAAATTTGTAAACATAAGAGCTTATTGCTAGTGTCAGATGAATGAGATACATTAGATTAATAATATGAAAATGTTGAAATTTTCCATATTGGATTTATATGAAGGTCATATTCACAGTCCTTGTTTAGAATATCATTTATTATCATTAGTTCTTTCTATTTTTATTATTCCGTGGTTAAATGTCCTCCTCATGAACGCTCACGCGTATTTTTTCTAAGACGCACAATTATAACGCTCATCTTTTACAACTTTCTCTGCATATATCATAAGTGCTTTAAGTATGATAATGTAAAACTATGATAATGACAGTATTGAAACAAAAATGGGAATGATGAGGAATCTGAGTGCAATCAGAATACCAATTACAGCATACTCTCATATACACTCAATTAGATAGGGAAGGGGAATATTTTTAGACATTTCTTTCACCAAGAAGACATGACATCTAGGCAGAAGGAAAAGGACAACTTCATTTTAAGTAAGTGTTTAAATATTTCATGATGACTATAATAAGGGAACAGAGATTACCTTGCTGGAGTTTGCCCTTCTTGTAGCAATTTTTTATAGCTTTCTAAAGAAATAAATGCATATAATTTTATAGTTAAGATGATTTATACTTATAAATGTTTAGAATGTTCTCATTTTAACTTAAAAAAGAAAATATTGCTATTCTATTTAATACTATAACCTATCGTCCCATTCACATAAATACAGTTAAACAATGTTTATCAGTGCAATATGTAGTATTCAACCTACAGTCTATCTTAATTGCAGGAAAAATGTATTTTAGATTAGTTTAGAGAAATAATTGCCATATCTCGGTAATGCTAACTAGTATAATGAAAACAACTTGTACCATTTAAACAAGATTTACCACAAAACTTCTTAATAACATATTGATTTCTAGCCTTAACCTTGGTTGACTTTAATTATGATGTATATTTTCCTATCCATTCCAAAGATGATTAAGATTGCAAATTCAAAAACTTCTCCTTGACTTTCATCTAATACTATAACCTACCTGGTACAAATGGTTGGCCCAATACAGATCGGATTATATCTTGACCCATGTTTTCAGAACTGAATAGCAAAAATTAAAGGAAACACAATAAGATTTTTAAAAGAATAAAGAATTTCTGTTACCACTGATGGGATTATTCTTGTGCTTCTGATTTGTGATTCAAAGTCCAAAAGCTGAAAAGAAAAGATGCTAAGTACTCTATGTTCTAAATTAAAAGAGTTCTTTTGGTTTAGCAGCATCCTCCAGGCTTTAGTTGGCTTCTCCAAGCCTTTAAATCAGCACCGTCCAAAAGAAATATAGTGCAAGGCACATATATAACTTAAATTTTTCCAGTAGCCTAATTTAAGAAGGTAAAATGAAACAAGTCAAATTAATTTTGATAATAAATTTAACCCATTATATTCAAAATCTTTTCACCATGTAATTAATATAAAATAGTAGTTAATATTCTTTTTCTCATACTAAGTCTTTGAAATCTGTATTTTACACTTATAGCATATCTCGTTTAGTAAGATTTCAAGTACTCAGTAGCCAAAACAGCTATTGGCTGCCATAATAGACCATGTAGGTCTAAACCCTGAGGTTAGAAAAGAGGAGGTGCCCTTTTCAGGAGTGGTGTTCATGAAGAGAGGCCATCCTAGAGCCAAGGAAAGCTCTAACTCTTGTGAACTTTAGGGTGTCAGTGTCCTTACCAATTGTCCTGTGATAACACAAGATTGTGATACAGGCTTTTTGTTTCCCAAGTAGCTATTTGGGAACATCTGGACTACATGCCAATCTCCCTCTGTATTCAAACAGGAGAAGAAATAAATGGAGAGAGGTGATACAAGAATGACTGCCAGGCAATGAATGGACTAGGCCATTTTCCCTTGAAAAATTCCAATCTTCCTAGTAAGCCTTAAACCTGAGAATTGGAACCAAAGGGCAAATCACACTAGAGTCAGTGGACTAGTGGAAAAATGAGCTCACATATCAGAAGACTGTATCATAATGATGCCAACAGCCAGGCATCAGCCAGATGATGTGGCCAAATCTTCCAAGGGACTGTGCCTAAGAAGCTATTCTGAAACCCACAGAGATAGGTCAGACTGAAACCAACACCACCCAACAGGGAACCCATAAACAATGAGCCTAACAAGGAAAGGCCAAAAGCTTCACCTACGGAGTTAAGAGGATATATGCCTTTTCTGTCTTACTCTTCAATTCCACACTGAGCAAGCCACTGTGGGGAAGAAGCAGAGAGGGGGATATACAAAAAGCAGATCACAATCCAATCCTTCTTTCCCTTTGTGAGTCACTAGAATCAGGCTCTATCCTATACTTGGAGGATGGAAGTTTGAGTCACGATTGAGTTTTAAATGAAATAAGATAATGTGAAAAAGAAAATTACCTGAAGTTCAGGAGTCAGGCAGAGCTGACACCCCTAAACTAGGAATGGTTTGGGAGAAAACAGTTGAGAACTTGATAGGGGATAAAAGTAAATGAAGCCATTCCATGTTTATATCTCAATGAGATGTTACTTCTCAATAAACTAGCTAAATATGTTCCACTCTTTATACAAAATATTGTGGATGAAAAGGTTGGACTATAACATATGTATAAAATTTGGAGGTGAGTGGTAGATTTGGGAGAAGGGTAGTGGAGATAAACCTAGATATATATATGTAAGGACAGATTGTGTAGGGCTTCCAATACCAAGTTGGGCACATGAGAACATGTAAAGGTTGAGATGCTTGTGAGACATTCAAGAGCCTATATCCATCAGCTAAGGATTGGAACTAAAGGTCTGAAGGTCAAGAAAGATATCAGCAGTAGGGATAAAAATTTTGGAATCAGGAGCATTTAATGAGACTTGGAACCATAGCAATGGATGTAATCTCTCTAAAGGAGACTAAAAAAGAACAGTTCCAGCAGGAAAAAACAGTGTTACTGAGGCCTTCAGTGTCACTGAAGGAGCATAAAGAAAAGAAAGATAAATAGTCCCAAAGAGTGCAAAGACATACTAGGATAAGGATCAGGAAGAAGCCATTCGTTTGGGCAAATAAAGGTTATTTGTGACTTAGTGAAATAATTTCAAAGATATTACAACAATCAAAAGATAATGGAACAGATTAAGAAGTGATTGGAATGTGAAGTGGAGGCAGTGGTGATAGAATAACTCAGAAATCTTCAACAGTCCCATGAGCTCAATTTAAGGGAAAACTTATAATGTTCATAGGAAATTTATCAGCACACTAATAAAGGCTATGAATTTTAGACTAGATTTTGTCTTCAATCGAAGCTAGCTAGACATATTCTTGCCTAGAAACTGGAATGGGGAACATTTTGCTACTCTTTCTAATGTAGAGATGATTTTATCACAGTCATACAAGCTTTATTATTACAAATAAGGTATATATATTTTTAAAGAATGTCAGATTGTATTGTGATCTGCAACTGTGGGAACTACTGAGAACAATTTAAGCACATTTCAAATTCACTAAATTGATGAAAAAAGTTGTATCACATTACATTAAGTATGTTTCAATAAATTGAATAATTTCCTTTCATTCTCCCAAGATAATTGTTACTCACTTATTCCCTTTCAGCTCTATAACCAAAGGACAAATATTTAATGCCAAAATTTAAACAAATCAAAACTGTTTTTCATTTTTGCTAGAACAATTTGATAGAAAAAGGGTATCATGAATTGCTTAACCTTGTACATTTTGTTTGATTTTCAAACATGTCAACTTTAATATTTACTTTGAAGGATAATAGATGTTAACTTTTACTTCTAAAAGGGAATATTTTGTCAAATTTTGTTAATGTTTAAAAATATGAGACATTTAATGTGTTTATATACTTTATAATATCTGTATGATAGCTTACTTTTCAGAAGAGTGAGTTGAATATAAGTAAAAACCTAAGACATATATTTTTAAGCTTTTTACTCTAAAAAGCTAAAAGAATAGCAAAAAGGCTTTCTTTTCTCTTAAGATATACCTGCATGTGTATTCATCATGACCTCCCTCTACAACAATTTCAAGACAGAAGAGAAAGGGGAGCAATTAATTCAAAGAAAAAAAATCTACCACAAGTTTGAACCCATGTTTAAACAATAGTCTTTTCCTTCTTTCATCATGTAATGTTATAAATTCATAGGCACTAATCTTAATATTAATTTATAAAGAGACTTTATAAGGTGGGACTTCTAAAAGTGGTAAAAAATCAGAGCAAAGTCCAGTTCACCAGTAAACGTGATACTAAAAGCTAAAAGATAGCAGTGTACATAAATGGGTAATTGCCATCTGTCTCATAAAAACACAGAAGCCTACGCAATGCCAACCAATATGTTCTGTCAAAGAAGTGACTTAAAATATGTTCTGCTAGCAGTAAAATGGCAATAAGCAATTTGAAGGGAAACGTATACTTGACCAAATTGTCCCCCACAGCTCATAAACACCTCTGTTTGTGCCCTTGGAGTTTATCAGGGCTATGGGAGACGTTTATTGACTTTTACTTGATCTCCTATTGCCAAAACACACCAAGGTTAACACAGTTACTCAACACCTTTGATACAGCCAGGAAAATGTTTGACTGAAAAATGTGTGCAATTTAACAAAGCAAGCAGCAACTGCCTGCAGGAAGTTCTACAACCACAATCATTTCAAAATGTCATAGTTAACCTGGTGCCATGACAGCTCCACTCTGTGAGCACACCTCAAGACTGTTAAGAAGAGACAGGTCAGCTTTTAGTAGAGGTTTATTTTCACTCTTGAGTTACCCCTGGAAATTAGATGAAATATTCTGTTTAGGAAGTCAGAATAATGTGTTGGAAATAAGGCACATACTTCAAATTCTTTGTATCATGTATTTAAATAATTTGGCAACTTTTCTATAGAACTAAAATAATTATACGAGACTTTCTGTTTGACCCAAAAGGATAATAATATAATGTGTAATATGTAAAAACTATGTGATAATGTAATATTCTATAAATATATGCTGTAAGTAGGAAATAATAAATATAAGTGTGTATATATACATATATATAAATATAAATCAATTCAAAAATGAATCAGCATGCACACTAGAAGTCCTGTTAACTGTTAACATAGAGTGTTTGTTTGCAATATTTTTTGGTCTTCACCAATTCTTGGCAAGTGACTTAGCAATTAAAATATACACATACTACCTTTCCCATTGTTAATTAAGAAATCACAAAAAATGTATAGTAAATTAATAACGTTTGAGAGTGAATAGTTCAGAAAGCAGAAGCAGCAAAAAGAAACTCAGAGGCTAAGAATTTGTTGCTACTTGACTTAATGATCTTGGGTAGATCAACCAAAATTGCACATCCAAGCAATACTCATCACTGAAGACAGTACAGCATTTTCACAACACTGTTAAATGTACTATTTTTGTTGTTACAGGCAAACCATTAATGAACAATTCTACTTGTCAGTAATCAAAGTTTATTTTAATACTAAGTGATGCTATGCCAGGTAATAAGGGCTAATTTTCTTGTAGTCATGCTTATTTGCTTCTGTTTCACATTATAAGCAAGGTAACTCGTTACTCAGATCAACTTACTTTAGTTTGATTGCCTGCATGTTACTGAAGATATTTTAGTCCTTTTTGTTAAGGTATGAAATATTTGGAATTTATGCAAGAGAAGTGGTAGAGTTGATATGAATTATAATCATTTTCCCTCTTCCCTCATTCCCCATTAAAGCTCGACTTTTCAAAGAAGACAAATTTCTAAAATAAATATTATCATTGCATAATGCATAACCTAATCCACTACATACTAATTCCCGCAAATATTGATACAGATCCCTTTGCCAGTTTTAGATGAAAGATGCTTCTGCTAAGCCATTTTTATCTATTTGCTGATGCACTAAATATACGAAATGCTTAAGTTCATTCTTAATGGAGTATTTGAAAAGTCCTAGGTCATGCACAGGCATACCTCCTTAACAAATTAGGTCAGGTTTAAAACAAGCAAAAATAACACATTCTGTTATAATGTCAAATGTTGGCAGGCTTACGAGATGTATTAATTAGTTGGCTCATGTAAATAAAGTGGTATGAGCAAATTTAAATACTTATTTTTAGGCCTTAATGTAATACACTGTTGAAAATGTTAAAGAAACACCTCATTTTATTGATTTTTAACTGAGTTTGTTCTTATTAGTCAATTATATAATACCAAATAAAAAAATAAAAAACACAGTATTTTTCATGTCTTCATCTGTCCATCTAAGTGCTAATTAATCATTTTACATTTATATAGAACTGATTTTCTCTGGAATATCTTCTGTAGTACTAAACAGAATATTGTCTCAAATTGAAACAGCACATATTGCGATATATAACTCACTAGAACATATTTTTAGAAAAAAATCCCTTCCCAGATCTTTAAAAAAAAGTCTGTATGGGAAATCTTTAAGTCTTTCATGTGAAATTCCTATGTTATATATTAATGAATTCTAGGTTAGGAATGTAGAGTAAAGTATGACCAAGAAGTTTCCATCCCCATAGCCTAACAAAAAGAACATATATATTAAATAAACCTATGAATAAATAATAAAAAACAAGCTAACAAAAATTCTTCTGTAGCAACCAGACAGGTTTATTTCATAAGTTTAAGGAAAAACAAAGCCAAAACAGAAAAGCCAAATGTGACTGAAGCAGGTTACACTGTGTGGCTTTTAACCATCTTTCCCCAGAGCTAGTGACAAGGAAGAATGATATGTCTCAGTAATGGTCTAAAAATTTTTATTGTTATATTCTGATTTGAAGGCAAACAGACTAAATCAGAGATTAAGCTATCCTGAGAGGTCAGAGAAAACTTTCAAAAGTAAAAGCCCTTAAGTACTAAGGCAAGACCACCTTGTGGACACAGATTGGTAGAAAGGACCACCAAGAATTATTATCTTCCAAGGTGCTGTGCTAAAAATTATAAGTTGTTGAAGCCATGGGAGTAGGATGTCTCCCTGGTTCAGAATATGAAATGGGTTCTCAGAAGAGAGCACAACCCAAGTCTGCTCCTCCCTTGGCCTGCCTCAGGTGCAGCTAAATTTTCCCCTCCTCACCTTCATAATCTGAGCCTTAGAAAAGTATACAGAAAACATTCAGCTTGAGAGGGAAAAACATACCAGTTCCAAATAAAATGGAAAGGTGCATTAGTCAAGTTTTGCAGCAATAATGTTAAATAACAAGCAATGAGCAATGCCAAAATCTCAGTGACTGCCAAAGATATTTATATTTCTCAATCATAGGCCAATGAAATGACTATAATTCTCCTGGGCTCAACTAGCAGATTCTTGAATTGGTTCAAGGATGGAGATTGGGTTTCATTCTGTTCCACATACCTCCTCATTCTGGAATCATCAAGCACTCAGAGAATGTTGTTCTCATGGTGGAAGGAGGAACTACAGGAGGCCAAGCTACCATGCAAGCACATTTAAAGCTCATGTCATTTTGTCCAAATTTTTTTGACCGAAGCAAGTAGCATAGCAATGTCCAAAATCAATAAGTCAGGGAATCACACTCCTCATGGAGCATGGAAAAGAGCGAACATTTGCTGAACAATAAACTCATTTATGCACAAGGACATCAGGTATAAAAGAAAATTAATTTGCAATATATCAGAACACCAAGATCTGTATGGAAATGATTAAATTCATCATGAGCAAGATGAAAAGAAATGGTGTGAAAACTATACAAATATACGATCGAAAAATTAGTTTGGTAGTGCACATAACCCAAGGGGCACTAGATGATCTCCTAACAATGCTTTGTACTATAAAATACCTTAATAAAGAAATTCAATTAAACTTTTTAAAGATGAGAGGAAATGTGATAGTTCAAGGATGGGATGATATAGCAATAGAATATAAAGCAGGTGGATATGTCAGGGATACAGAAATAAATTGAGAACTAAAACACACAATTTCTGAGAAAATCAAGAGACTCTAAATAACAGGAATCAAAACGGATATAGTGAAAATAAAATAAAATTAATGTTATACAAAAGACTTAAGGTAATCAAAATGAACATAGATAAATAGGAAAAGAGATTAGAAAAACTAGAACTATGATGATGAATAT
The DNA here is from genome assembly GCA_004027955.1 of Chaetophractus vellerosus. Lineage (NCBI taxonomy): Eukaryota > Metazoa > Chordata > Mammalia > Cingulata > Chlamyphoridae > Chaetophractus > Chaetophractus vellerosus. The sequence goes on from PVKH010016706.1 coordinate 11,751, forward strand.
GAAACATGGGAAAAGAAGAAACAACAGAAAGATAATTTGTGTTCATTAAGTGGAGACTCCAAAAACAAACAAACATAAAGACTAGAAAAAACATTCACAGGTATAAAATGGGAAAATTTCAGTGAAGAATACAAAGACATATCTGCAAATTGAAAGATATATCCTTTATTTGGAAAAAAAATTTTAATTAGAAGACATATGGAAACACATCAAAATTAAATTACAGAATTTTAATAATAAAGAATTCTTCCACCATCAGTTTTCTAAGTTACTTAAAAGGGAGGGATATTAGGTCAGCCACAGAGTCCCACAATATTTAGTATTGTTTAGGAAGTTTCAAGGGAAAGAAAGTATTATCCAAGAAAATTATACCCATTTATGATTCAGTTCCTAAAATGGAAGGCAGATATTCTCTATAATGACAAACTTAGAGAATATAATACTCATGAACCTGCCTTGAAAAGAAAATAGTATTTGTATTAGTCAGGGTTCTCTAGGGAAACAGAATGAACAGGAGATGCCTGTCAATAGCATGAGATTTTATAAGAGTCTCATGTGACAGTGGGATGCACAAGTCCAGGTTCTGCAGGTAGGCTGCCAATCAAGGGCTCTGATGAAAGTCCAGTGAAGGTCCTTGATGAGTGTCTGGGAGAAGCTGGCTGTCCAAAGATGAGATGGGAAATTCTCTCTGAATGAGAAATCACTTCCCCTTATAAGGCATTCAACCGACTGGATAAAGCATCACTCATTGCTGATGGCAACCTTCCTGGCTGATGTAGATGCAATTAGCTATCTATGCAGCAAACTCACTGGTAACTAAAGTCCATACATTTCCTTAGTATTACAATTAGCTCAGTGCTTGCTTGACCAAAGAACTGGGCACAATTAACTTGCCGAATTGACACAATAGCCTAACAATGGCAGTCCACCTCTTGGCAACTTGGCAAACATACACATTACCTTAAACCATGCTTAGTCTTATATTTCCACCTAACAATGTCCAACTCTACTGCATACAATCAGAAACACATTAATTCCCTACAGAATAGGGTGCAAGTCCTTGGGTAAAATTCACTCTTAAACTTGACATCCTTAAATATCATGACATGAAACTAATACAACTTATCATATGATAAGGGAAAAGGCTGGGGAAGAAAACAAAGAAGTTCGTTTTGTGTACATATACAATCATACTCTTAACGAAACAAGGAAGAAAGATTCATGACCATTACAGTCCCCATTTCTGTAATTGGTCACATGGTAGAAGTTCATATTTATCACTACATCCTTCCACTACCCATTTCATGTTCCCGTTACCTTCAGCATGCACTTTGGCTGGCCACAGTTCTTTGCCTGGTGGGGTGACCCAAGCTTTCATTCCTGAAGATTCTGGGCTCTTGTTAGTCCTGCTTGGATTGGGTTGTTGCAATTTTCCATTGACTTTAATCACTGGGAATGGCAGTACTAAGAGATGCCTGAGAGGATCTCCTGTATTCCAGGCAAACTCTTCTTTACCCCCATTATGTAGATGCAGTCCTATTTCCCCTTGATAGTCAGGATCAATCACCCCAGCCAGAACAGGAATTCCCTTATTTGCCTGTTGATTCAGAGGTAAGAGGATCCCAAAGTGGCCAGGTGGCAGTCTTAACTTCCAGTTCAATGGAATCATTGTTGATTTCCCTGTTGGCAGCACTCCTCCTTTTGGGACTAAAACCTGTAGACCAGCTGAGCTTAAGGCTGCAGGGACAAGAAGCAAAAATTTTCCTAGTGGGTCACCAGCGGTAATATTGAGTGGTGCCACTCCCATTTCCACCCCTTGATTCCTGGACCAATGAATCTTGGTTATGGGAGAAACAGCACCATAGAGTGGATGCTGATTTAGAGCATACACAGCCTCCTGGAGAACATTGCCCCTGCTCTGCAAGGTATTGCTACCTAGTTGGCACAGTAATTGAGTCTTCAAAAGGCCATTCCACCATTCTATCATTCCAGCTGCTTAGGGTGATGGGGAACATGGTAAGACCAGTGAATTCCATGGGCATGAGCCCATTCCCACACATCATTTGCTGTGAAATGGGTTCCTTGATAAGAAGCAATGCTGTGTGGAATGCCATGGTGGTAGATAAGACATTCTGTAAGTCCACGAATGGTAGTTTTGAAAGAAGCATTGCATACAGGAAATGCAAACCCATATCCGGAGTATGTGTCTATTCCAGTTAAAACAAATTGCTGCCGCTTCCATGGTGGAAGTGGTCCAATGTAGTCAACCTGCCACCAAGTAGCAGGCTGCTCACCTCGAGGAATGGTGCCATATTAGGGGCTGAGTGTGGGTCTCTGCTGCTGGCAGATTGGGCATTCAGTATTGGCTGTAACCAAGTCAGCCTTGGTGAGGGGAAGTCCCTGTTGCTGAGCCCATGCATGACCTCCATCCCTACCTCCATGGTCACTTTGTTCATGAGCCCATTGGAGAATGACAGGAGTGGCTTGGGAAAGAGACTGAACATTAGCCACAGAGCGGGTGATCTTATCTACTTGATTGTTAAAATCTTCCTCTGCTGAAGTTACCCTGTGGTGAGCAGTCACATGGGACACAAATATTTTCATGTTTTTTGCCCACTCAGAAAGGTCTATCCACATACCTCTTTCCCAAGACCTCTTTGTCACCAATTTTCCAATCATTTTCCTTCCAAGTCCATCAACCATCCAGCCAAACCACTGGCAACAGCCCATGAATCAGTGCACAAATGTACCTCTGACAATTTCTTTTTCCAAGAAAAATGAACAACCAGGTGCACTGCTCAAAGTTCTGCCCACTGGGAGGATTTGCCCTCACCACTATCCTCCAGGGATGTCCCAGAAAAGGGCTGTAGTGCTGCAGCTGTCAACTTTCCGATGGTGCCTACATACTGTACAGAACGATCTGTTAACCAGGCCCAAGACTTCTCTTCCTCAGTCCACTGATTGTGAGGGACTCCCCAAGAGGTCAAAGCTGTGGGCTGGGAAAGAGAACGTAACATGGCAGGGGTGGTGACCACAGGCTTGGTACAGGGAGTGGTTCTGGAGGAACAGAATCTTAAACATGGGATGTCTGAGGTGGTTCTGGGACTTTTGCAATCAGCTTTCTACACTAATTGGACTCAAGGGTACTAATGACTCCTGTGATGGTTAAGCTAATGTGTCATTCCTTTCCAATAATGAAGAAGCCTCTAACAGTCCATGGCATGCGTGGCAATACAGATACACAAAATATGATCACGGATTTCCCTCCTTCCACGCTTATAAGAAGCAAGAATCTGGGTGAGAGTGTTTTCAACAACTTAAGAGAGTTTTGTGGAGTCAAAAGGTATAATGATGCTGGTTGGCTCCTCCTAGATACTCTGGATACAGTTACAAAAGACAGAGATGAGTAAAAGCTTCAAATTTGAAACTTAAATGCCACTTGAATGACGTGAAAGTCTCTATGTGTGCTCTGGAAGAAAATCTTGTCTCCTGTAGCCATAGACTTAAGATATATGAGAAGCAAACTCAGACTTCCATTGTATGCACAGCAGAGTTACAAAGGAAAGTAAAATCTCACTTCTGGTACCAAGCTGTATTAGTCAGGGTTCTCTAGGGAAACAGAATGAACAGAAGATATGTGTCAATAGCATGAGATTTTCTCTCAATTGATGTTAGGGATGTAC